>JAKUBD010000017.1:0-39752 GCA_030563125.1 Metschnikowia laotica
GCTTCTTCCGATCTGACAAAAAAGCACAACCAGGGAAAACAAAAAAAAAAAAAAAAAAAAAAAAAAAAAAAAAAAAAAGAGAGAAAGAGGAGAGAGGAGAGAGGAAAGATCAAAGAGATGCACTGAAAAAAATCTAAAAGAGATACCATGAAAGAAATCAAAGAGATGCACTGAACGATGTCTAAAAGAGATAACATGAAAGAAATCTAAAAGAGATGCACTGAAAGAAATCTAAAAGAGATACCATGAAAGAACTCTAAAAGAGATACCATCAAAGAAATCTAAAAGAGATACACTGAAAGAAATCCAAAAGAGATGCACTGAAAGAAATCCAAAAGAGATGCACCGAAAGAAATCTAAAAGAGATACCATGAAAGAAATCTAAAAGAAATACCATGAAAGAAATCTAAAAGAGAACCATGAAAGAAATCTAATAGATTATGCCACCAAAAGTCGGCCCAGCCACCGCGCGGCCTTGGGCCATCACCACACCCAGTCAACTACAGCAGAAAGCAAGGGCAAAAGATAAGTGGTGGCAATAACAAAAAGGCACAAAAAAGCACAAAAAAGCAACGCGTATCCAGTACGTGTCTGCCAGGCTGAGTTTTTTGTCCACGCCGCTACACTTCCCCCGCTTTTCATTGGCGTATCTTCATCGCCAGCCTCGTAATGCCATGCGTGGAACAGCAGCTGCGGGCTCTACAAGGCCGGCACGAGTAGCCGTCGGATCTTGCGGGACCCCCGAATTGTGGATTGCAAAGTGACCGGAATGGGCGCGCGTGCCAGAATCGGTCATGGCTGAGGAGCCGGCAAGAGACTCGAAGACGTCCAGCCGCCAGCGACAGACAAGCACACAGACAGAGAAAAAAAGAAAACAAAAAAATACAAGAGAGAAGGAAAAAAAGAAAATGCAACCAGTGTGTATTTGGGCCGGAGGTTTACCTCCGTGATCTAAGTGCCTGCTTTTGGTGAGGTATTTTGCGCATCCGACTTCAGCCGTGTCCTGCCGCCATCATTATCAGGGCTCACTGGTACTTTTCAAGTGAACTGAAGCCCACAGTTCGTGCCATTTTCCAGTCTTTGTCGATTTTCAAAAAAGACCACACATCACCTTTCCAAATTTCTACAACTGCGTTTTTTTCTCTCCCGTTGGATTCCTACTTTTCGCTTTTCTGCCCCGCCTGTTTGGTGCGGCATACCCGCGGATCGCGCCGCACGACAGACATGACCATCTTTAGAGGATGCGACCTGACCGAAGTGGATACGGCAACATTTGTATCGTATTTATTCTGATAGGCTACGGGGTATAAAGGTGCTCTCGAAGGTCCTTTCAATTCTAGTTCAGTTCCACGTCAGCATGATAAAATCCCTCCAAACCGCTCCATACAACAGCTTGAAAATCGCCTCGCGCCATTTTGCATCCAGACGCCTCTTGGATGTCAAGACCAAGGTGATTGCAAACGACGATGTCATCAAAAACGACGATGTCAAGTTCATCACCCATCCAGCTTTCCCCCATGAACGTTGGACGGACGAGGCCTGTGCCAACGTATCATTCCTACATCGTCCACCACAGTCCAGCTTGGACAGAGTGGCCTACAGATCCATGAACTTCTGCAAAGGTTGCTTCAATTTCGTCACAGGATACAAGAAACCCACGACTCCGGAGGAATGGAAGCACGGCTTCAAGGGCTCTCGCTGGCAAATGACAGAAAACAAGTGGCTCACGAGAGTGATCTTTTTGGAGTCCGTCGCAGGCGTCCCTGGAATGGTCGCCGCCTTTCTTCGTCACTTGCACTCGTTGCGCTTATTGAAAAGAGATAAGGCCTGGATCGAGACTCTCTTGGATGAGGCTTACAACGAGCGTATCCACCTCTTGACCTTCATCAAGATCGGCAACCCTTCGTGGTTCACCAAGTTGTTCGTCTACGTCGGTCAAGGTGTCTTTTGCAACATGTTCTTCTTCCTCTACTTGCTTTCTCCCAGGTATTGCCACCGCTTCGTGGGCTATTTGGAGGAAGAGGCTGTCAGCACATACTCGCACTTGATCAAGGAATTGGAAGCCCAAAAGTTGCCCAAGTTTAACGACATCAAAGTGCCTAAGATTGGTCAAGACTACTGGCCAGAGCTCGACGAAAACTCGTCATTTTTGGACTTGGTTCAGCGTGTCAGGGCTGATGAGTCCAAGCACAGAGAAGTCAATCACACCTTGGCTAACTTAAATCAGAAGTCCGACCGCAACCCCTACGCAATGCACATAGACGGCGTTGAAAAGCCCCAGCCATCGGCCGGCTTGGACAAAAACCAGCGCGCAAGTTGGGAGAGGGATGACTTGATCTTGTAAATATATTTATTATACGTTGTTTGATTTTTCGGTTACGCCCTCTGCACGGTTATCATCTGTGGGAATCTTGTTCCATGATCAGTGCGTGGCACCAAGAAAAATCGTAGCACTCAAGCAGACAATCATGACGGCCAATCCCCATATTGAAAGGGCCAACCCACCGTATTTGCATGCTTTCTCCAATTTGTTAAGCGATCCAGATCCATCCAAAGGCTTTATCAACATGTACCCAAAAAGACCAGGTAGAATAAAGGAAATGGAGGTAGAACCAGTAGATCCAACAAACGCTAACACACGCGCCAAAGACTTGACACTGATAGCCGTAATGTATGCCGCAACGACAATCACTGCTGTAATGACGTAAAAATTTTTTGTGGTCAAAGGGACAATGATTGGATCGTGTCCGTCGGTATCCTGTGCACCTTCCATGGGGGTTGTGCTCACAAAAGACTCGTCTATTGAACTGTTGATTCCATCATCATTGATGAGCTCGTAGCCGCCAGAAGTGACATTGGTGTTCCGCAATTTCCACCCAGACTCGACTCCATTGCGAAAAAAGTAGATGACATGGTTGACAGAACCCCTGCAAGGGTGACACTGCAAAGGAAATGAGAGGGAAACCATGATCACAATACAGAGACGGCCAATGAGCGATGCAACAGAGTCCCGAGGGTACATACTGATGATGTTAGCGTTCACCGAGTCTCCAAAAGTCAAGTAGCCTAAAACACCAACGACTGTGTATGAGATACAGGCCGTAGCAATGGCATTGCGAATGATAATATTCGATTGTCTAGTCTGCGACCCGTCGGTGTCGTTAGACTTGAGCTCGTTGATGATTGCAAACATATTCTGGTGGCACGTGTAGGCAAACACAAATACAGGGAACGAGGACAACGTCAGCTTCCAGGAGACAGGGCCAAAGTATTCCACGGTTCTTTCAGGAATTCTGTCAAAGAAGTAATGCTCAATCACTAGACAGATCAAGTAAATGACGGATGCGAGCGCAACAATGCTGGTGTATTTCAACGAGTCAAGTTTTTTTAAGAAACTCAAAGGCGCCACGATGAAGATCATGAACAACGTGATCCAGAGGTTTCTCTCCAAAAGAAGAGACTCGTCGTCAACATTGAGACTCTCCATGATCTTGGGCATCAAGTCTCCGATGATGACAAGGTAGGACACTCCAACGCCGAAACATTTGATGGCAATGGCGCCGTCAAAGATAATCGAAAGCTTTGGGTAGGTTAACTGACAAAGACTGAAGTAGGACACTGCATCCTGCTGCTGTGTGTACTTTGCAACTTTGTTTTGCAAGTAAAGCCCAAATGCAGAGGTGAGGGAACTCCACACTATGAGACCGACACCAAAAAAGAGCCCGTTGCATTTGAGCCCATATGGCATAGCCAATATGCCTGCACCAATAATGGTATTCAAGAGATTGATTGATGCTGAGCGAATTGTGGCAGTCCCCATGGCGAGTGGTGATCAAGTACAGCCAGCCGATGTTATCATATGTGAGTGAAATGGAGCAGTACACCACAGAGTGATAGATAACACCGCCCGCCCCAGTTACCAAATGGACCGAACCAAGGTAAATATTATGAGAGTGCACCAGTGTCTTGCCTATTGCCTACGTTCCAAAGTTACGAGTTAAAAGCTGCATATCGATATAGGAATACGTTCAAAACATGTACCATCCCAACAACAAGGCAATGATAATCAAGATGAGAGCAAATGGAATGGAAAATCCGCTCACGGGCTCTGGAACCGTTTGCTTCTCTTGGACAGCCTCGTTGGAGTCCAACTTCTCAGACAAGCTGTTGATCTTGTTGGTAGACTCTTTCAAGTCACTTTCCAGGTCTCTTGGAGCAGTGTCCTTGTTCTCTTTACCGAGCAAAGTGGTATCTTGGAGGGTGGTGTCAGCAACAGGAGCTCTGGAAGTGTTCATGTCTTGCACGACGCTCTCGTTGACTGTAGTGTTGCCGTTTTGGGTGGTGTCCGAAGCACGGAGCGGGGTATTCTGGGTGGCGTTGGCAAAGCTGGTGTCGTCGATGTGCGATTCATCTCTGGTGTCGTCCTCAATGATGAAGTTGACTCTCAATCTCTTTTGGATGCCTTGGGAGCCGTGGGCCTCTTGCAATGCAGCCCAGTTCTCGGCCACCTTGGATGGGTCGGTCAAGTTTGGACATGGACAAGCAACAATCAAGAACTTGTCCTTGCACTTGTAGTCCTTTGGCAAGGGCTGAGTGAAGCCTTGAAGAATGATGGAGATCTTCATGGTTTCTCCGGGAGCAATGATGCTTGCATTGGGTCTGACGCAGTACAACTTGGCAGCAGTGGTCTTCACTTTGTAAGCCAATGGCTCAGACAGGGTGTTGGTCAAAGTCAAGTACTCCGCCGAAGGTTCGGTGAAGGTGCCTAGAGGTTAGTGATCGATTGGATGAGGCGCCTTGCTGCTCAACATGCATGTGCCAGTCAGCCCCCAAAAGCCGGCATTTTCGACCCGACCCGGGTCCCATGGCAGTGGAGGTTGGTAGTGGATAAATTGACGCAAGCCCGTTGGTTCTATGGCACCGGCCGCATCCTGGCTCGGATAGAGAGCAGTCTTCGGGGACTTTGAATGTGCGGTGCCAATTCACCAAAACAAACATAACGTGTAACGTGTAACGAACGACCAGGGGCGCAATCAGCAGCCAACAGGGAAGAATTGTATGCGCAAAAGGCGGACAGATGGAAACATACCTTTATAGGTCAAAACACTGGGAGAAACTTCCATATTGCAAGGTAAATATTGAAAGAAAAGGTGGAGTTGAGAGAAGTTTGTGAGTGCGAATTCCGAAACTTCGAAGGAAAAAATGAGGCACACGCATTCGTGAGCAGGACAGGCTGCGGGCGATAACAGCACCGTGCGCCTCCGAGCAAGACTGCCAGACCAAAGTTGCCGCAGCAATGCAACAAAAATTCGGGATTTATCCTTATTCACTCTTTGAATTCGAAACGCCAAATGCAAGGTCTGTATATGTCTTCCGGGGGGCGATCGCTGTACCCAGCCGCCTGTTCACATGCGAACGGTGATGACGGACCATATACGAAACGCATGCGCCCCAACCGTCGCTGCGCGAACTAGCACGTATTTCAGAGTTCGAGAATACATCGAGACAGGGCTACAGGGATATAAGGCCAAAACGGTAAGGGTCCGAAATCGAGCGTTCATCGTCAGGCTATAGCATCAGACGTTTCACGTGAGGCGGGTTCGCTACCGACTTATGTCTGCTGCTCTATGTACGCCAGATCAGTAATCGTCGCCCTTGGAAACCACCTCCTTCTTGTGAGGATGCAAAAGAATCGTGTGCTCATACTGTGCGGTGTATGAGCCGGTGGTGTCGACCAAAGGTGGGTAGCTCTCCACCACACCAGCACGCACCAACTGGTTCAAGGCTAAAAGATACTTCTCCTGGCCAGCTCTCTCCAAGTACCGGCGGCACCAGGGCAATGAGCCGAAGTTCTCCTCGATGGCCTTGGTGAGCTCTTTGGCCTTGCCAGGCACGGGCACATTTTCCATTCCTGGGTTCAATGCATAGTGAGAGCACTCTCCCTGGGAGATCACGTATCCCTTTCCGGTTGTGCCGAAGGTCTCGATCGCAAAGGTCTCGCCCTCCTCCATCTTAGTCATGTCTCCATTGGCAACAATTGGCACGGTTTTACCGGAATGGATGACGTAGTCGCCGATGTTGTGTCCGTTCAAGTTTCTGATGCACTTGATGGGATAGGTTTTGCCGTCGAGTTCCATCTCGTACGACTCCATCACCTCTTGCACAGCTGCGCCGATGTCGTTTAATCTGACGTCGATACCAGCCTCCTTCACACCGGTGTAAGTAGCCTCGCGAACAGCGTTCAAAAGAGGGTCGTACTTTTCTTCGAATGTAAGCGTGAATGCCGAGTCCACAATGTGGCCATTGACGTGGACACCAATGTCGACCTTCATCACATCGTCCTGCTTCAACAGCATTTTGTCGGTCGAGTTGGGAGTGTAATGAGCAGCCACATGGTTGAGAGAGAGACCGGTGGGGAAACCGATACCCAGCTTTAATGTGTGGTCGTTTCCGACGTGGCCTCTGATGGAGTTTTCAATCAAGTCCGCAATTTCTAGCATGCTCATTCCAGGCTTGATCTCCTGCTGTGCCTTGGCTCTCACTCGACGATGGATCTCAGCACCCTTTCTGAAGTCTTGCCAGTGGTTGTTCTGTTGTCTGTCCAAATACCTCTTTTCCTCATCGGTAACACGGTAGCTGTTCACCTCCAAGGGATATTCCATCCATTCTCCCTCTGGAAACACTCCGTTGGAATACTCGCTGTCGATGGTAACAACCTTTTTCTTCAGAGGCTTTTTCTTTTTCTTCTTTTTCTTTTTCTTCTCCTGGTCTTGCTCGTCCACTATTGCTGGGGCAGCATCAACGGCATTGTTTTCCAAGCTCATGTTTTCGATCTTTACTTCTGAAACATCACCATCTTGAATTGGCTCTGACATTGTGTCCAAGTAACTAAACTCTTCTCCGTTTTTTTTTCCCTTACTTGCACGGTCATGTGACCTCAGTGATAGAATAGATAAATATCTCCTAATGGCCCGTACAATGCAGAATCATGGACCCAATCGCACCACTTACGTAGCGAATTCAATACCGGATGCCAGCATAATCTTTTTTGTTTTTGCATTTGTATTTTACTTGCTCGGGCAAAGTAGCAACCCGTGCTCAGCTATCGATTACTTGAGATTCGCAGTTTTTATGGTTCTGTTCATTAACAGCCTCGTTCAAAAAGTGTCTTTACTATTGAATTTTAAAGAGAAGATCCAGTACCCGCCTAGTCTTTCTCATGATCAGCAGCTGACGATCCAAACAACTCTGCTTTGTCGAAATTGATCATCTTGCCGTCTACCGTCGTTCTCGCAATTGGGTGCATCTGGCCCTGTAAATCTGGAGTTTTTAAAAGAGTCTTGCCAAGAAGTGAGCCGCCATGTGCTGCGGCGGTGCCCGGCGAGGGTGTAAAGAAGTTCACATAATCGTTCATGTTAAAACCTGCGGGCGTCAACGCCAAGCCAGCAGAAGGTAATGCGCTCCCTGGAATGGCCAAATTGCCATAAGCCGAAGGCGTCAGTCGGTTCTGAGGGGTCTTGGCTGTGGACAACAAGTTTCTCTTAGGAGTCAATGGGGGAGGAGGAGCCATCAAGTTTCCAGCAGAAGATGAAGGTTTGGATGTGAAGTCCGAGCCTGCAGAGCCGGCCTTGGGAGTTTGTCCATATGGCTTGGGTACTGAAGGTGATGTGGCAAGGTACATGAGCAAGTCAGCACCCTCTTCATCGTTGTAAGCGTTATCTTTGCCGGGCTGAGTTGGCGTACGGAGCAACTGCTTAGGTGACGTGAGTTGCTTCTTCGGTAAAGTGGGGGTTGTCTGGGTCTTGTTGGTATGGCGCTCGTTCTGCGAATTCATGGTGAGAACGGGTGATGGATGCAATGCATTGATCTTGGGAGGCGTCAGCGGCGGCCGTATGGCTTCCAAAACCATGTGACGGTCAGCAGGACGCGATAGCGAAGAGCTGGAGCTGCGGCGCTTCTTTATAGGGGAATCATTGAGTTCCGTCAAAGCCTCGGAGTCGGTCGAGCCCTTTCTGTGTTTGAGCGGTGACTCTGTGTCGAACTTGTTGACCTGCTTCAATGGTGAGCTGGAGAGGAACACTGAAGGCTTGGTCAGAGTGGGCAGCTTGCGGTTGGGCGAGTACAAGCTGGGCAGCAGGTTCAACGAGGGAATCGCACCGCCGCTGGCCGCCTGATGTTTCCACTTGTAGTAGTTCTTCAACGGACTAGACTTCGGGAGCGAGGTCTGCGAGGAGGGCGAGTCGTTTGGCAATTTGCGGGCAGACGTGGCGGAGGAGCCCAACAGCTGCTTTGCGGTGACGGAGGCCTTCGAGAGTTTCTTTTTGAGCTCCTTTGCGATCTTTTCCAACTCGTCTTTTCTCAACGGCGTTTTCGCCTTGCGGCCGCCCAATTGGTCATCTTTCAGGTTGGGCGTGACAGCAAGCCCGCTGGCGGGGTCAACGTCTGGCGAGTTTGGATTTTGGCTGGCCCGGAGCGTGTTCATTGTGTGCTGAGAGTTGTGGAGGAGAACAGATGAGCGAAAGACAGGAGCCACGGGACTGGCAGACGGGCAAGAGGATGGATGGGTGGAGGCACGGTCCCGAAGCAGAATTCCGGAGCACGGTTTTGGGTGGAGGCAAGATTGGGTGGCCGAACAGAAGAAGGGGAGTTTATTAGAACCGGTGGCCAGAGTAGCAGGTGTGGTTTGAAGGAGAAAGAAAAAAAAAAAAAAAGAAAAGCGAGGACGTGTGAGGCATAGAGGTGTATTCCTTCATCGAGATTAAATGGCAGGGAAGACGCGACGACCCGCGTGTCAGGGGCCAATTCCGGGCATCTAATAGGGCTGGCAGCAAGCAATTTTTTTTCCCACCATTGCGGGCCAGGCCTACCGACGCCTCGGACCCGGCAGGCCGAGAAAGGGAACTAACGGATTGATTTTGTGATATCATAGAATCGTCATTTTGGGGGTTTTGCTTGAATCGGGGCCAGCGTATGGGCCACTATTTTCCAACGGGGAGCCGTTTTTTTCGGCCCCAGCGGAAAGTGCCAAGCGGGCCTGCGGGGCCGCGTGCGGCGGAAAAACCATCACCGACTCTGCGTCTAATTTACCGGCCTGAGCATCCATGCCGCGAGGTAGCATTTTGGGTAGGTCGACAGATTGGGCGCATAAGATACTGGCGCAGAAGCGGTTTGGTGTTGCCCGCCCACTAGCGCTTGAGCATGCTTCTTTCCGTCTCGTGGTTTCTTTTTTCTTCGTTTTTTAAGCGGCTCGAATGCTTGTCGATCCACGGAGCCCACCGACGTCGTGGGCCGCACTCGCGCCTGATGTTCATGCTGGCTGTGGCTGCTCTGGGCGGCCCTACAATTTTCGCGGCCCCACGCAGCCATTGGCGAGGAATGTCTGCTGGTGAACCCCAAAAAGCGAGAGGTACCGGAAAAGAGAACATGTGAACAAATGAAGAAACTCCTCGGGCCGCGAAGTGAAACTTGAAAACCAATAACGGTTGTGGACAAAAGAAGTGTTCTGTTCACATTGATCCACTTCCGCCTATCGCGCAGCCGGCCCGCTCCCGCCTATCTCGGGCGGCGCCGGCGCCCACTGCCTCGCTTCCGCCCTCGCGGCGCCGCCGTATCTCGCTATCTTACCATCCCCTGGCTCTCCAAAGAACTCCCCTGATTCGGCAGGCATCACCACTACCTAGTAGTGTGGCCAATTCCTCAAGTTATCAGCATGGTGCCCCTCTACACGATCCCGTTCATCGTGGCCATTGTGGTTTATACCGCCGTGAGCCTGGGACTCCCTCGTTTCTTCCTCGTACCTCCCTCAGGCTGGAAGGAGAAGATCCAACACGTCATCAACCATGAAAAACCAATCTACCTCCAGATTCGCTTCAAACGCTCCAGTTTCCGTCGCCGCTTGATCACGGCCAGCAAGCAGCCATCTTTTTACACCAACTTCATCAACAACAAGTTGAAGATCTGCCCCGAAGATTACTCTGCACGCGGCGCAGACTTTCTTGCCAAAATGACCATCAGAGATCCCAATGACGTTCGCCGCAAGCTTCTCCACGGGTTTTTCCACCCTTACGCTAACAACGGAGGCGGTGGTGAGAAGGTTTTGTGGCAAGCCGTGCTGGCGACTTTGTCCGATAGCGAACGCAACATCGCTGTCATCTACACCACCAACATAGACGCGGAGCCACTCGCCATTATTGCCAAGGCTAAATCGAAGTTTGATGTGCAAAACCTCGACGAGCGCCGTATCGTCTTCGTCTATTTGCGCAAATCCGCCCGGCTCATCGACAGTGATTACTGGAAGCATTTCACCTTGGCAGGGCAGCTCTTGGGCTCCTGCCTCTTGGGCTTGGAAGCCATGTATGAGTTATCTCCTGACATTTGGATCGACACCATGGGTTTGCCGGGAAGCTACTACCTTGTTTCTTTGATTCTCAAGATCCCGTTGGTTGCATATGTGCATTATCCTATAATCCAGAATGACATGTTCAAAAAGTTGAAGTTCGGCAGCGCGGCTGACCTTACCAAATTCAACTTTTCTTTACTGGATTTGAAGCAAGCCTCGAAATTCGTTTACTGGACCCTTTTGTACTACGTTTATGCGTACTTGGGCTCTCGTGTCGATCTCGTTTTCGCCAATGGTACCTGGACCCACCGCCACATCAGCGAAATTTGGTTCATGAACCCACCCAACAGAATTGTCACCCTTTATCCGCCCTGCTCTACTGAACATTTGGAAGAAGCAATCTCTGGCGATCTCGCCAGAACCAATAATTTGCTCTATATTGCTCAGTTCCGTCCAGAAAAGAGGCATGCGCTTGTTTTGGAACAGTACAATACCTTCTTGAAAAGTCTCAGAGAGAAGAAAATGCAGGTCGATAGCATTCCCTCTATTACGTTTTTGGGCTCCTGCAGAACTAATAAGGACACAGCAACACTTGAGAACTTGCAAGATTTGGTAGAAGAATTGGATTTGAAAGATCACGTCAAATTTGTGGTTGACTGCTCATTCGAAGAAGTGAAAAAGAACCTCGCTACACATCGTTTTGGCCTCAATGCTATGTGGAATGAGCATTTTGGAATTGGCGTCGTTGAATATCTCGCGTCGGGGGTAGTGCCAGTCGTTCATGCTTCAGCCGGGCCTTTGCTCGATATCGTGCGTGCTGAAGAACCATCATCAACATGGCAAAATGAATTGGGATTTTTTTTCAAGTGTGTTGAGGACCCTGACCTTACGGATGATTTGAGCAAAGAAGACCACAAGCTCGAAACTGGTGATAAAGATTGCAAATTCCCATCTCTCGGAAAGCTTCTACGGACCATGTTTGTGGAACTGCCAGACGTGATTCTGCCAGAAGCACTCGAGCAAAAGACCGTCTTGGGGACTAAAATTATGGCCGAAAGATTCTCGAACAAGGCTTTTACTGATACATGGGTAAAGTACATGAGGGAAGTCGCCAGTCTTGAAGTAGACTATCGGGAAACAAAGAGAGATAAGGTCGACAAAGTTCATTGAAGGTCTCTGCGTGGCAGTGTATATCTCTACGTGCCGACGCGCGTCTCTATTGTTTGGTGCACAAGACATTTATCGTATTCCAGTTGACACATCGGGCATGTAATCGTCTTTTAAAAATTACAGAGATTTATCATAGATATTTATTTTTTCATCCGCTCATAAATGAAATAGCCTTGATATTAGTTCCACCGCCAGGGGCCGCCCATAGGAGACGTGATGGTCGTGCGCGGGCCAATATAATCCGACACTCGTGTTAAAAACTTCCGAGACAATCCGATCTATAACGAGACACCCCCTCTCAGAATCCAGCACTCACGATGAAGTTGGATGTGACCAAGCAGTTTTCAGTTCGTTCAGAAAGGGTGAAGGGGATTGATTGTCATCCTACTGAACCCTGGACTTTGACTACCTTATATAATGGAAAAGTTGAGATTTGGTCTTACGCAACAAACACCCTCGTGAACTCTATTCAGGTGACCGATTTGCCGGTGAGAGCTGGAAGATTCATTGCTAGAAAAAACTGGATTGTTGTTGGCTCGGATGATTTCCAGATCCGTGTGTACAACTACAACACAGGAGAAAAAATCGCCCAGTTCGAGGCTCACCCAGACTACATTAGAAGCATTGCTGTTCACAGCACATTGCCATACATCTTGACATCCTCGGATGACTTGACCATCAAGTTGTGGAATTGGGACAACAACTGGCGGTTGGAGCAGACCTATGAGGGTCACCAACATTACATCATGAGTGTCAACTTCAATCCCAAGGATCCAAACACTTTCGCTTCTGCATGTTTGGACAGAACAGTCAAGGTGTGGTCTTTGGGCTCTCCCACCCCAAACTACACCTTGATTGCCCATGATGTTAAGGGTGTTAATTATGTCGACTATTACCCACAAGCTGACAAGCCCTACCTTATCACCTCTTCAGACGATAAGACGATCAAGGTTTGGGACTATCAGACCAAATCATGTGTTGCCACTCTTGAAGGGCACTTGGCCAACGTCTCTTTCGCAATTTTCCATCCCGACTTGCCTTTGATCATTTCGGGTTCTGAGGACGGAACTGTCAGGTTCTGGAACTCGAACACCTTCAAGTTGGTCAAGACTGTCAACTATGGTTTGGAACGTGTCTGGTGCGTGAGCATCTTGCAAAAATCAAATGCTGTTGCGGTTGGTTGTGACTCGGGCTACGTTGCAATCAAGTTGGGTAATGAGGAGCCTATGTTTTCCATGGACAACAATGGTAAGTTAATTTACGCCAACAACTCCGAGGTATTTCAATCCATCATTAGACCTAACTCTACTGAGGGTCTCAAGGATGGTGATGTCGTGCCTTTGCAGCAAAAGGATCTCGGCACTATCGAATTGTACCCTCAGTCATTGGCCCACTCTCCAAACGGTAAGTTTGCTGCTGTTTGTGGTGATGGTGAATATCTCGTCTACACAACTTTGGCTTGGCGATCAAAGGCGTTTGGCAAAGCATTGGATTTTGCATGGAACACGCATGATCCATCAAATGCCACAACCTTCGCCATCAGAGAGTCGAAATTGTCTGTAAAGATCTTCAAAAACTTCCTGGAGCACGTGTCTGTTGACCTTGTTTACGAGGCAGAAAAATTGATTCCTGGTGCTTTACTTTGTGTTAAGTCAGTCGGCCTTTTGTGTTTCTATGACTGGGAGACCGGTTCGCTCGTCAGAAGAGTTGATATCGAGGATGACATTCAAGATGTTGTCTGGTCCGACAGCGGAGAGCTTTTGTCGATTTTGACCTCGACCGCCTCCACTGAGACGAGCGACGGTTCTACTGCAGCAGGCGGTAAATCTCACGAAGCGTACTTTTTGAGGTACGATCATACCCTTTACGAGGAAGCAGTTGCAGATGGTTCAATTAGCTCCTCGGAAGGTGCAGAGTCGGCATTCGATGTTTTGTACACGTTACCAACGTCAGAGCAAATCTTGTCTGGAAAATTCATTGGAGATGTCTTCATTTATACTACCGGTTCTACTTTCAGACTCAACTACTTTGTCGGTGGTGAGGTCATCAACTTGAGTCATTTCGACCACAAATTCTACATTATCGGCTACAAGGCTACTGAGGGAAAACTTTATTTGATTGATAAATCTTTCAACGTCACTTTCTGGTACGTGAACTCCTCCCTCTTGGAGTTGCAAACTTTGGTCATGCGTGGTGACCTCGAGCAATTTGCCACCAAAAAGGTTCAAGACGAGGATGGGGAGGACATTCCTGACTTGTCAACGATTGGTTCTGACATGTTGTCTGAGGAGTACACATCATATTTCGAAGGTTTGTCGAAGACAGAGTTGAACCAATTGGCAAGATTCTTTGAAAAATTAGGTTACTTGAAGTTATCCTACTCTTTGTCCCAAGACTTCGACTCTAAGTTCCAAATTGCCTTGTCGACTGGCGATTTGAATCAGGCTTATGAGCTTTTAGTCGACAGTCAACAAAAGAATGCACTGAGCTTGGTGTCAAATCAGTCCAAATGGAAAAAATTGGGAGATTTGGCGATGGCTAGATGGCAACTCAAGTTAGCTGAGGACTGCTACTGGTTGGCCGAAGACCACTCCTCCTTATTGTTGTTGCTCTCTTCTTCCAATAACAAAGCTTCATTGACACGTCTTGCCCAATCTTCAGAGTTGAAGGGAAAGTATAACATCGCTTTCCAAGCCTGGTGGTTGAGCGGAAAGACTCAAAGCTGCATAGATCTTTTGCTCAAAAGTGGAAGATTCAGTGAGGCCGCATTTTTGGGGCGCTCTTGCGGTGTGGAAGGATCCAAGTTACAAGAAGTTACGGATCTCTGGAAGGAAGATTTGTCAAAGAAGGGCAAGCAACATATCAGTGACAGATTGATTATTGACTTTTCCAATTTGAATGTGGAAAACGGGAATGCGTTGATCGATCTCGATGACAACAAAAAGGAGACGGAAACTACAGACGTAGTTCAAGATGACGAAGAACTTGATGCACCAGCTGAGGTGACAGAAGACAAGCCTGAAGAAGATTTGTTGGTCTAAAGAAAACTATCAATCCTGTTTGCTTAAATACAGTTAGTACGAAGCATAAAAAGCATACCAATCGCTTGAATTCTATGTAGATTGTTATTCAGCCAGAGATTGAACTCACTGCACCCCAAAAATCTCCCGCTTATCGAATCTAGAACTCTTCTTTCCTTTGCATATCATGAATAAATCCTGGATCTGAGAACCCCCAGATGTGTCCTTTGGAATACAATTTTCCACGGAATGAAACACCTTCTCGAGCCGCTGTTGCAAGAGGATCAACTCTGGATCTGTGGTGTTTACCTGAGCCAAGCGAACAACAAACGAGCCACCTCTAACGAGAGCTTCGTTGCAAAGTAGTAGTGCCGCTTCAGCCATATCGATGGATGTTTTCTCTGGGCAAGTGATATTCTGTCGGAGCATTTTGTTGGAGTTGGAGCGTATGTAAGGCTTGCTCTGCGTATTGTTGTAAAAGCCAGACGTCTGTAAGAACGGGGCGGACAAGTCCGAAAGAATCAAGTCGGCTTCGTATGACTCGGAGTGCTGCGCCATGGTTGTTGGTGTTTTCGACAGTAGCGTGTGGCCTTTTGTTTGGTCTTCAATGCGGAATTTGTTGAGCTCCTTATCTAGGAAAGACATATCAGCGTCTTTTTCAAGCTTTTCGAGTGCCAATTCCACCCTCTTGTCGGACCCCATTTTTAGTAGATCTACTATGTTCTTATGAGAGCTATGAGAGTAGATGTTGCCCTGCGTAACGTATACGCCCTTGGGTGGTGTGTCGAAGAGGAGGTCGAAGCCTACCAACACACACTTCTGGTTAAGATGGTCCGGATCTACCCCATGTATATCCAGTAGAGACACTCGGGCGTACTGGAGCCAGGTTCCAGGGGCGTAACCGAGATCGATTACTTTTGAGACACTGGGATTGAAGAGATTGAACTTTCTGTCGAGGAAATTGAGGGTCGATTGTGCCTTGTTATACTGTTGCATGACACGCTCTTTCCTGGTGGTCGGTTTAGAGGCATAATTGCGGATGAATGGCTTGAATATCTGACAACTTTTATGCAACGTCCTGTTGTAGATGAAGTTGACGTGTTTACGTATGACACTGCTGGCCAAACTTCGCCTCTTGATGTTTAGGTTGATAACTGTCATGTAATACGCGTGGTAAACGGCAAAACACTGTTAATTTCGATGGATTGAATGAAGAAGAAATCTCCGGTGTGATAAGAATACGCTTCACTTGTGACCCTGTATTTTAGTAGTCATCCATACAAGGCTTGGAATGATTTGGGTTGGTTTTTTGGGTTTTGAGCTTTTCGATACATAATTAGACTACGCTTTATTCATTCACATGTTTAGTGTACTTTCGCGAAAGTCTGAGGAAAATTTTAGCTTATACGCGTCGCATCCTCACAAACAATGCTACGGAGCAAAAAAATGTGATTAGCTGAAAAAAAAATCTTTCAAAGCTCGTCGACAAGAGAACACATTTAAAACTAGCCTCTCATATTAAATATCGTTATTGGCTAGATGATGATCCTTCGGGGCCTTTAACGGAAGCGGACGGGTTATGTGGCGGCAAAATGTAGGTCCGACTGGCTGCAAGCACGACGGTTCAAAATTTCCAGACCAGTAAAACACACAACTATCAAAAAATGCCCCGCTTTACAAAGTCTCATCTATAATATTACCCAGCTGGCATTGACAAAGCTCTACCCGGATCCACATCGTGGTGCCCATTCGCAGTCACAGATGGCGCATCGAGTCACGTGCCAGAAGATCGCGAGGGTGCGCGCCCTCCAGGATGGGCGTGGCACTCCGCGTGCGAAAAAAAAAAAAAATTCGTCTCTTCTCTTCTCTTTATCCTCGTCGAATCACTACATTTACCAAGTACTTTGGGAGACGATAATTAGTCAAGATGTCTAAGATCACCACCGCTCACGTCCGTGAGAACGTCAAGAAGTTGTTGGAGCACTCCAACGAGACCAAGAAGAGAAACTTCTTGGAGACCGTCGAACTTCAAGTTGGTTTGAAGAACTACGACCCTCAAAGAGACAAGCGTTTCTCTGGTACCTTGAAGTTGCCTCAAGTCCCAAGACCAAACATGACCATCTGTATCTTTGGTGACGCTTTCGACGTTGACAGAGCTAAGTCTGTTGGTGTTGACGCTATGTCCGTTGACGACTTGAAGAAGTTGAACAAGAACAAGAAGTTGATCAAGAAGTTGGCTAAGAAGTACAACGCTTTCATCGCTTCTGAGGTCTTGATCAAGCAAGTCCCAAGATTGTTGGGTCCTCAATTGTCCAAGGCTGGTAAGTTCCCAACCCCAGTCTCCCACAACGATGACTTGTACTCTAAGGTCACCGACGTTAAGTCCACCATCAAGTTCCAATTGAAGAAGGTCTTGTGTTTGGCTGTTGCTGTCGGTAACGTCGAGATGGAGGAGGATGTCTTGGTTAACCAAATCATGATGGCCTCTAACTTCTTGGTCTCCTTGTTGAAGAAGAACTGGCAAAACGTCGGATCTTTGGTCATCAAGTCTACCATGGGTCCATCTTTCAGAATCTACTAAGCTATTCAACGTTAAATACCGGTAATATCATTGATTCCTGACTAAATTGTAGTCGTTAGGTTAGAAACAAATTTGATCTCATTAATTCTGAACTATTACTCTAGTTGGACACCTGAAACCACTTGCGTCACTTGATCCACATTGATGGGATCGGGGACTTTTGCATCCTTGATGCTCTCAGTGTCATCGTTATCATCGTCCTCGTCATCGTCCTCGTCATCATCGTCGTCCTCGTCATCGTCATCATCGTCGTCATCGTCATCGTCATCGTCCTCATCATCATTATTATCATCGTCGAGGATGGCGTTCTCATTAGCCTTTGACTCGTCATCATCATCGTCGTCATCCTCGTCTGGATATCCACCAAACTTCATGACAATTTTGTTGACAATTTCATTCCAATCCATCATACCACCCATTCCGATGTCACCGTACGACCCGACAACTTTTTCAACAGGCTTAAGAAGCTCCATCCATGGCATCTCCTCAGATATCAAACGTAACTGCCGTTTCGTTGAAGCCGCATTATAGGCATTGCTCACCATGGCTGGCGCGAGTAAAATAGGATATGCCGTGTTCCATGCGCGGATGACGTTTGTGAGGAGGTTGTCACAGAGGCCCAAAGAAATTTTGGCCAAAGTGTTTGCTGTAAGTGGACACACAACCAAGATGTCAGCCCAACGACGCAACTCGATATGTAAGACAGGGTCTGAGCGGTTGTTCCAGGTCTGCCACTCATCGGAGTCTCTCCAAATGCTGATCTTTTTGTGGGTTTCTAGAAGCTGCAAAGCCTCGCTTGAAATGAAATTCTCGGAGGCTTTTGTCAATATTAGCTGAATGGAAATCTTGTCATGAGAATAGATTTCAAAAAGCTTATTGATGATTAGTTTGATTTTCAGTGTTGATAAGGCCCCACACACACCAAACAAAACATGTAGCTTGCCGTCATCCTGGGGCAAACGGGCATCAATATTATAGCTTTGCTCAGAGGGCCCCGAGGCAGTTGGCAGAGCCAATCTCTCTTCCTTCTTGTGGGGGACAGCCAGGAAGTCCGAGCCTGAGGCTGAACCACTGCGAGATCTGTTCGCGGTTTTCGCAAGCTTTGAAGCTTCGCCGACCTGGAAATGGGCGTGGACTGACGGCGCCTTGTGATGTATGCTCTGGGTTGGGGGAGTTGTGGTGTAATCTAGCGATGCATCCTTCAGATACGAGTCGATATCCAAGTCGCTGCGAGCCCTACATGAGTCATGGTCGACTGAGCTGGGGGTACGAGAGAATGGCTCTTTTGTGAGGTAAGAGGAGCCATGGCGGACCGAGTCCCGAGTGTCCCGGGGGTCGAGAGGAGCGCTGGGGTTGACTGGGGTGGGAGATGTGGCGGTGGACTTTGTGTTGACGGATACGTTTGATTTTGAATTGTTGAGAATGGGTGGAGGAGAGGGGCAGCGCAAGTTAGAGATGGCCTGGACAGCAGGAGGGATTTCAGGAGGCTGACAAGAGGAATCCTTGGATTTGCGCAAAGCGGGAGAGTCGTCGGACATGGTATTGAGCTTGATGCGGACAGGATATGGGGCTTGCCAGTTGGGGATAAGGAGGGGAATAATTTGGATTTGGAGCCGGTCGTCGAGTGATTCTCAGCAGTAATATTGCTAGACAAGGAAAGATTGTCGGACAGCGGATAATTAGTGATACAAAATAAAAAGGCACAACGCGGGCCTGAGGGACAAAATGGCGCTTTCACAGAGGGTCAGAAGGGGTTGAAGCAGGCAATGTCTGCCAAGGGATAGTGTTACAGGTGGGGATGCGCTCAGGTCGCTCGGGAAAGAAACAAGAATGGTGACGAGCAGGGGATGTTGGTTAGGGAGAATTAGAGCCTGGGGTGTGCGACATCGCGAGTGAGAAAACGCAGGAAGGACGGTGAGCAACTGTGCGCTGGCACACCAGCGCACAAGATAATCGGATTGGCGGGCGCCAGCAGCAGCTGGTGCGCAGAAGCGTGGCGGCTGGTGAGTTTAGCGGGTCCGAGATACGTCAGCCAATTTTTCTCCTTCCTTTCTTCGCCTCTTTTTCCCTCTGTTGTTGTCTTCAAGCCACCTTAGGTGCTGTGACGTAGGCGGGTGGTCAAGGCCAGGCGGACAGCGGCCGAGAGCTGGCCCGGCGTGCAGGGAGAGCGGTCGGGTTGTTTTTTAGCCAGCGTTGCTCAGCGAATGGTGGCGCCAGCCAAAGTAGCGCCAGCCGCAGTCCGCCGTACAGTAGTCGGGCCGCGGATGGCGCGACAGAATAGAGAGAATAGAGAGAAGAGAGAAGAGAGAAGAGAGAAGAGATAAATGAGAAGTAGAAGTGAGAAGTAAAAGTGAGAAGAGAGAACCGAAAAGCAGGCGGTTTTGGTCGAGGCAGTAGTGCTGGCGCCAGCAGGCGCGCCTAGGGCCACCTCGACGCTGCCACCTCCGAGCGAGCAGTCTCGTTTGTGGCTGACGTTGGCAGGCCCGACTGCAAACCAACCACTACCACATCACTTTTTCATATGCCCGCCCAAGTCGACGGCGGCACCACCATCGCGTGCCACCCCCGTCTCACTGTTTACGTTTTGATTTTGGCCACCAGTGCATTTCCGCTTGGCTGGGACATGGGCACGGCGTCGGCCGTGCTAACAGCCGTGCTGGGGTCTGCGGCCGCGGCGCCAGCGGTGTGTGGACTATTCGTGGCTTTATTCAGTGTCGTGTCCATTGCCGGCTGTGTAGCCCTTGAAGCCACACAAACGCGCTGCCGCCTCGGGTTGTTAGCACTGTTCCGAATTTATTTTGCAATGTATCTTGTGGGCTCGGCCGTGGCAGCGGTGCAGGTGCTTTTGCCCCGGCCCTGGTGGCTCATGGTGGTGGCGCGGCTTATTTGTGGGTTTAGCGGTGGCGCCCTCAGCATTGTGGGCCCGGTGTACATCAGCCACATGTGCGTGTTTTCTAGTCGCAGCCAGAATTATCTATCGCTCTACCACGTTTTGATGAGTGTGTTTTATTTAGGCGGAAGTGCCGTTGCAGTCACCCGTCCACCCACATTGGCTGCAGTTGCTGGCCCGATTCAAATCGCCGTTCTGCTGGCTTCCTTAGGCCTTCTGCTGGTGATTCCTCGACCGCCGCTGGAAATGGTACTGATGGCGGACGAGGCCGCGCTCCACAGCACGGTTGCGAAGCTAGTCAAACCGGGCGACGAAAATGTGCGCCGGGCGCTTGTCGCATTGAAGCACGATAGGAGCCTTGTGCTTGAGCTAGACAAGCCAGATGAGTGCCCAGGCGAATTGAGTACTTCAGCATTGGCACCGGAGCTTCTGCAGACCCCAGGAGCGCTGTGGCCGGTTCTGCCGACTGCAATTTGCTGCGTGCTCCTGATGCTTCAGCAAATGACCGGGGCGAGCTACTTCTATTTCTACGGACATGCCATATTGCGGCGCGTAATTCGTGGCGACGTGGCGCAATGCGCCGGCGTATTTTTGAGCGGCTTCAACTTGGCGGGCACGATGATATTTGGCATGATGGTGCGGGCAGTGGTGGTGGAGCGCCTTCTTTTCGCAGGTCTGTTGTGTCTCGCTGTGCTTCTTGCGGCGTTCGCTGCGGTGGCTCCATTGGCCTCAATACTGACTGGGCACGAGACCGTGGTGATGTTGATTTCGTGCGCCATTCTCCTCGTTTTTTCGGCCACTTGGGGCCCCTGCGTTGGGCTTCTTTGCCTCAAGCTTGCACGAGGCAGCCGTTCTGCGTTGAGCAAGACTGTGGTTTGTGGCTGGCTCACCAACTTGATGGTTGCGGGATTGACACCGTCGGCGGTTGCCCTTGTGGGGTTCGGCATCTTCTACGTTTTTTGCTTTTTCACTGCGGCCCTGGCGTTCGTGGTTTGGCCCTACGTTCGCAGCAGCCATGGCGCTGCCAAGGGCAGTTAGCATGATATGGCCTGTAGATGTCAGCGCGCCGCCCTGTCTGTCGTTTAGGGCCGCCAGAAGTTTTGGGCCACTAGCCGCAAGGTCTTGGATTAGACTAGACCGACCAACAAACAGATGAACAAACCAACAAACAAAACCCCGCCTTGTCGAAAACCTTGAGCATCTCCAAGCGGCCTTAAACCACAACCGTATGCAGATGATGGTATCACCGGCACTACATCAACATTTAGTGGCCCGAGGCACTGAATTAGGCGATAATTCTAACGTAATTCACGCAACCACCCGCAATGCCGATCGCGATTGTTCGTTACTGGCGTTGGGCGGGGCATGACAAAAATCTCTGGTCACAAGATGCAAAGGTCGCTCGGCTGGCCCGGCAAACAATTCATTGATGGCACTCGCAGCCGCCGAGCGCCAAACAAAGTGCCACACAAACAATCAGCAGTGGTTATGATCGGGCCTCACCGCGTTTGCTGGCGAGCAACCCGAACGATTGTCTCATCAGATTCCCCGCCTCTTATCTGCTCGATGCAGCCTATCATCTCGATACAGCACCATCTTACGATCGACAGCGCTAGCTCTGAAACGTCACAGGGCCTTGATTTCTCATCAAAACACTTGTTTTGAAGCTACAAACTTCAGGGTCGGACTTGGTGGGACCAGCGAAACCAAGCGGCCGTGCACGGCCGCAAGTGCCAGCACTATGAAATCAGCTCAATCGGATCGAATGATATAAAAATCAAAAGAAGGATGAGGTGAAAGAAGAGCACTCTAGCCAATTAACAAGCGCAAAAATACAAACAGAGAGTCATCATTATGTAGATGGATAGATATTTTTCAGGTTTTCATCTGATTGACTAAAGGCGCAAGGCCCGAGTCGCTCGAATGCCCACTCAGCAGCCCGCCACACGGCCCTAGGGCCCAATCGCCCCATACCGCACTGTATAAAGTCCGCACCGGCCCGCTCTGCCCAAGGCTGCCCGAACGCCTAGCGTTTTCCCGCGTGATGGCCCGGAAAGGGAACCTTACATGCGGCGGGCAGACGCTCCCGCCGCCGCTAGCGGAGAACATGAACAGATCTCATGGTTCCTCCTGCAAATAAACCGATTCTTTCTCGTCGCCCCGGTCCTTCTTTCCTTTCTCATTGACGCGCTGGGGTTTTGGTAGAGCCACATGTTGGCGAGCCCGCGCACATCGTTGGGGCCGCAGCTCGCTGAGATTCTGGCCCCTGACCTCTCCAGTCCCGACAACATCGCCGGCCCGCACCCAGGCTTTTCTGGACCGTATCCCTGCATCATTTTTTCCGCTTGCTCTTCCACCCAACGCCTTTTCCCTCCCACCACGTTCGTCCCCCTTCCGGCCCGATCCGCCGCCTGTCAAAAGCACCCCCTGCTCCAACCACTATCCGGCTAAGATCTCCCATTGTCTTCGCCGCTACCCTCGATCAGAGTCAGCAAAACCCACTTGTGGTCGCAGAACAATAGCCTCTATCGGCAATTGACACCTGAATCCTGTCATCCTCTGCATCCTCGCTCTCCGCCGACTGAAAGTCTTTGCCTTTTCGCCCTCCCTCAGTCTTTGCCCTTTCCTCCAGCCACTCCAGTTCATAGAACACGCTCATGACGCTTTAGCACGCACAAAGCACTTCGTTTGCCTGATTCTTCCATCCTTCATCACCACCGTCCCCGCCATCCCATATCAGCAACGAATACCCACGTTCACGCCCACCACCGCTTCTACGTTCCCGTCCGACGTCCACCATTTCCCGTTTTTTAGTGCCCTGCTTCAAGCTTTTAATTTTCCATGCTGCCGAAGAAGCGCACGGCTGCTCCGAAGGTCAAGCGCTCCCGTACGCGATCGGGCTGCTTCACTTGTCGTGATCGCCATATGAAGTGTGACGAGCAACAGCCAGTCTGCCAGAACTGTATAAACTCAAAAAGGAAGTGCTACAGAGGCATCAGACTTAATTTCACCCTGTACACCATCTACGACCCTCACAAGGACGCCTCGCGTTCGCGTCTGGAATATGTCTCTCCAAAAGCTTTTCGCATCCTCGACCAGTCCATCTTTGTTGCTGAGTTGTATCGCAACGGCTACTCCAGGTACTTGCCCTACAAGCACTTGCATCTCAGCGAGGATTTGGAAGATGCTTACAATGCTTTCCAACTGGACTTGCAACCGTCTTCCTTACCCAGCGTGGATGCTCCTCAGGCCCCCGCTCCTCCCGTGGGCTTGAACTTCCCTCCAATGAAACCAACTTCTTTCATGGACTCTTGGCCCTTTCCATCCGGAGTGTCCGAACAACCCTTGTACAATATTCCAGACAATATCATTTTAGAGAACTACGACATCAAAAGTATCTTGATGAACCCGGTCCTTCACAATGAACAGGTTGCTGGTGCCATGGTTGCCGATTTCAGCTCTGGTCCCGAGTTCCCAAACTTGGACATTTATGGATCTCTCAAATCCTCCTTTGCTACCGCTGATGATCCTGAATTCACGACAAGTGCTGCTGATGCACTGAAGTTTATCAACTTGATACACTCTCAAAAATACTTCTGGGTGCTTGATATTTTCAACGAGCTTAATGTCTGGAAGTCAATTATACCAAACTATTGCGTCAGACTAGCACAAGCACCTCAGACCTCAGAAAGAGCAGAGCAGTTCCAGTGGCATCCTAGATTTCTTTTTGAATGTCTCGTTGTATGCTCAGACTCGACGGGTGTTGATGACATATTGGCTGTATGCACAAACCAACTCGAAATCTGGCAAGACTTCGAAAGAAAGGAGCTCTCAAGTACTAACTATCAAACTTTCGAGAAGCTTATGATATCCGTTGTTCTTATTTTGCTAGCGATGCTAAACCAGACAAAGAAATCGGACTTCACGCTTACTTACCCTTCTCGTATGATCTTGAACAACCAAGGGCGATTGTACCGCAAGTTGATTGCCAAGTTCAGCAAGCAGTTCAAATCAAAGCACAAAAAGATGGTCACAACGTTTCTCACAAATGCGTGTATTCAATCGGTCATAATAGTTCGTCATATATTGAAGATGAGACTTCAATACTTTTTTGGCGAGAGTACATTGCCAATAGATAACAACTACCTGGAAAATTTGAATCCGGCCGAATTTGAGATCACTTACAGCCTTGGGTATATCTATGACATGTCCGAATTGTTCACACTTTCAGATTTTGAGATTGAAAATATCAACAATTCGTTCCTGGCACTCAGTGTTCCAGGCTCGAAGGAGTGTTCGGATTCTGAAAGGGTTCGTTGTGAGTTTTGGCGTCTTGTGGGATTAGATCATTCCATTCAGCCAAGACCCTCCAATAATAGCTACTCCCCTTCGGAAATTCACCAGGGTACCCTGAACAAAACCCTTGTTCCGAACTCGAAGTTTATTGCATCCAACATTCTATCAGCCACCTCTGACAAATACTCTGGTGATGAGCAATTGCTTTCCACAGCTCAAGAGAAGCTTGATGATATATTCCAGAAAATTGGAGTATCAATGATGCAAGAGAAAACGAAAAAAAACTGGGAATTATACTTTGGGTGGACAAAATTAATGTAATTGTGTGTGCTCAGAAACACTATACAGAAATTTCACAATTTTGTAATCGATGTGACTTCTAATTCACAATCAGCCGTTTTCCCCGGCGCAAGTAATGACCGCAGCTGACGGCAATAAGAAAACCAGGAATTCACAGCAAAGCACTTTTGCAATACCGCAAAAACACACTATTGAAGGTCTAGTTGCACGAACGCGATGTGTACCGCATCACCTTATATCTTTGACTTGGTGTTTGATTGAGTGTTTTTGAGGCAGATAAATGCTCCAATTGCACTTCGAGGAACGCGCTTCCAAATGATACGAGGGCTACACAACAAAACTTTATAGAAGATTCGAGCAATTAGACGTTTTATCCATGATATGTCATTTGTTTACCGTGTAATTGCGTAATTGACACGAAGCTCGAGCTAAGTAACCCTTCTCCAGCAAATGCGCCATGGTTCCGCAAAGTGGTTACCCGCACCACACGTGACGGGCAGAAACTCATCCTGCGAAAAATTCTGGATCGAAAATCCTTTTAAACCAATCCTAACCCATAATGTCTCAAGGTACCCTTTACGCCGACTCTAAGATTAGAGCTGTCATCACCACTGCTTTGGTCAAGCACTTCAACTTGGATGTGAAGATCGTCGACCCAGCTAGCTCTCCTGAGTTCAAGAAGCTTTTCCCTTTGGCTAAGGTCCCAGCCTTCGTTGGCCCAAAGGGTGTCAAGTTGACTGAGGTCATTGCCATCTCCGTTTACTGTATGTTACTTTTTTTTTCGATATTGATTGAGAACGCTCTCTTTTACCTTGATGATGAAAAATTTTTTTTTATACAGTTATCCCTGTCTTAATAGATTATGTCGAGAATTGGTAGTCTGACAAGGAAAAGGGGTGTTCGATTATAACTTTCAAACCAATTACTAATATTCAGTGCTCTCCCTCGTTGAGGACAACAAGTTGTGGGGTAAGAACAACCTCGAGTACGCCCAAATCTTCAAATGGTTGTCTCTCACCAACACCGAGCTTTTGCCAACTGTTGCCAAGATCTTCGGCCCAATTATCGGTAAGGTTCCATTCAACAAGAAGCAAGTTGACGACAGCAAGGTTGCATTGGACTCCATCGTCTCCATCTACGAGGAGAGATTGTCCAAGTACACTTTCTTGGTTGGCGAGAGATTGACCTTCGCCGACTACTTCGCCGCCATCGAGATGGTCAGAGGTTTCGACTACTTGTTCGATGTTAAGTGGAGAAAGTCTCACCCAGCTATTGTCAGATGGTACAAGACTGTTGCTGCTCAACCATTGTTCAAGGCTGGTGTCCCAGAGATCTCTTTCATTGAGAAGGCCGTCGAGTACGTTCCACCAAAGAAGGAGAAGAAGCAAGCTGCTCCTGCCGCCAAGAAGGAGGCTGCTCCAGCTGCTAAGAAGGAGGCCGCTCCAGCTCCACCAGCTGAGGCCCCTAAGCCAAAGCACCCATTGGAGTTGTTGGGTAAGCCAAAGCAAGCCATCGATGAGTGGAAGAGAAGCTACTCTAACGAGGAGACCAGAGAGACCGCTATCCCATGGTTCTGGAAGAACATGTACGACCCATCCGAGTGGTCTTTGTGGAAGGTTGACTACAAGTACAACGACGAGTTGACCATGACCTTCATGTCCAACAACTTGGTTGGTGGTTTCTTCAACAGATTGTCTGCTTCCACCAAGTACATGTTCGGTTGTATGGTCGTTTACGGTGAGAACAACAACAACGGTATCACCGGTTTCTTCATGGTCAGAGGCCAGGACTGCGTTCCAGCCTTCGACGTTGCCCCAGACTGGGAGTCTTACTCTTACACCAAGATTGACGGTTCTGACGAATCTGTCAAGAAGTTCGTTGACAACATGTTGGCTTGGGACGAGCCAGTTGAGGCCAACGGCGAGCAAAGAGAGATTGCTGACGGTAAGGTTTTCAAATAAGCAAGCCTTAGTAGCCTTAGCCTCAGAACCAGCCTCTGTTGCTCCAGTGTTTAGTTTAATCAGACATTTGGTGTCGCACGCATGAGTAGACTGCCGAGACCGGCTGATTTTTGAGCCTTGCGAGCTGAAGAGCCTCGGGGAAAGTCGAGTTTTGCTGGCGCTGGCCGTCAAGCTTAGAAATTCCCAAATTAAGCAGAATCGAGTGCACGCAAAAAAGCAAATAATAGAAAGATAGAATCAGAGAAAAAAAAATAATCACCGCGGCAGGGCCCTTCGAACCCGCGCGTCTGACATGGCAGGCTAAATATTCGTCAACTCGAGCGCGAAATTATCCACCCGATTCAGCACCACCATGTTTTCTCGGAAACAGGTTGTTCGTGACATACGAAGAAGACCCCTTTCAGTTATCGGGTTCTTTGCCCTTATTGTGTTGGTCTACTTCTACTGTTTCACCTCTTCCAAGCCGACCGGCTGGCATTCCTCGACAAACAAGTACTCCTACAACAAGAAAAACAAAGGATGGATGCCGAGCAGGGGCAGAGACCGGGTCGTGTAGAAAAACTTGCCAAAGAACCACATGTCGCACTACGACTTGAATGAGTTGGATGCCCTGTTGACCAAGCCCGGCCACACGCCGGAGGTGTAGATTTTGACGCCAATGTCTAAGTTTTTGCCCGAGTACTGGGACAACTTGAACAAGCTCACGTACGACCACATGTCCATTTCTCTTGGGTTCATCTTCCCCCGTACGTCTGAGGGTGACCAGGCCTTGAAGAGCTTGGAGGCGGCCATCAAGAAGACGCAGGCGGGAGGAAACCGCTTCAAGAAGATCACCTTGTTGAGACAGGACACGGCATCGTTGGAGTCACAGTTGGAGAAGGATAGACACGCGTTGAAGGTGCAAAAGGAGCGCCGCTCGATGATGGCGTTGGCCAGAAACTCGTTGGTGTTTTCCACCATCGCTCCAGCAACGTCATGGATCCTCTGGTTGGACGCTGACATTGTCGAGACTCCTCACACCGTCCTCGAAGACATGATCGGCCACAACAAGCCTGTACTCAGCGCCAACGTTTATCAACGTTACACCAAGGATGGGAAGCCAGCCATCAGGCCATACGACTTCAACAATTGGGTCGAGTCGGAGGAGGGCTTGAAGATAGCCCAAGACATGCCGGAAGACCAGATCATCGTCGAAGGCTACAGCGAAATCGCAACATATAGACCTTTGATGGCCCACTTTTACGAAGAAAACGGAGATGTCTCCACGGAAATGCCCTTGGATGGAGTTGGCGGCGGCGCGGTCTTGGTCAACGCTGATGTCCACCGTGACGGTGCCATGTTCCCTTCATTCCCCTTCTACCACTTGATAGAGACAGAAGGGTTTGCCAAGATGGCGAAGAGACTAGGGTATGAGGTGTTTGGATTGCCAAACTACTTGGTTTACCACTACAACGAGTGATCTCGTGGGATGCACGGGCAATAGGCTATGTGCCAGCTTCAGCTCCGAACAGATTCGAAGCGGAATCAAGAGAGCGTCAGGCGCCGATATAGACTGGTTGTTCTATTGTCACGCCGCTGCGCTGCCCTGGAAGGGTGCGCCCTCACTCGCCTTAATGATGTGGCCTGGGAGCGGAGCGGATCGTCCACCAAGCGTAGCCTTGCACCACAAGAACTATGACGAACAGGTCTTGTTCACTCTGTGAAATAACACAAAATCTGGAGGAATGCCTCACTTCATTTCATTTTCTATTCCGAATCGAGAAAAATGCCCGTAATGAAATCCGTATCAGCGCTCATCCCAGACGGCACTGCATGTGTAGCAGCGCACCATCGCAGAAAAAAAAATGCGATGCCCTTTAATACATCTCTCCAGGTTTTTATTTGCATCGCCTCCTCAGGTAAAACCCAACCCTAAATTTCAACTAAAAATGCAACTTACCTGGAAGGACATCCCCACGGTTCCGACCGCCAACGACATGTTGGACATCGTTCTCAATAGAACCCAAAGAAAGACGCCTACAGTGATCAGGGCAGGTTTCAAGATCACCCGTATCAGGGCTTTCTACATGAGAAAGGTCAAGTTCACTTCCGAAGGTTTCGTTGAGAAGTTGAACGACATGTTGTCCGGTTTCCCTAATATCAACGATGTTCATCCCTTCCACAGAGACTTGATGGACACCTTGTACGAGAAGAACCACTACAAGGTTTCTTTGGCAGCTGTGTCCAAGGCCAAGACATTGATCGAGCAGGTTGGTCGTGACTACATCAGATTGTTGAAGTTTGGCCAATCTTTGTACCAGTGTAAGCAGTTGAAGAGAGCTGCTTTGGGACGTATGGCCACCATCATCAAGAAGTTGAAGGACCCATTCGTGTACTTGGAGCAGGTCAGACAGCACTTGGGTCGTTTGCCCTCTATTGATCCAAACACCAGAACGTTGCTTATTTGCGGCTACCCTAACGTTGGTAAGTCTTCTTTCTTGAGATGCATCACTAAGGCTGACGTGGAAGTGCAGCCTTACGCGTTCACAACCAAATCGTTGTACGTGGGTCACTTTGACTACAAGTACTTGCGTTTCCAAGCTATTGATACGCCAGGTATTTTGGACAGACCCACTGAGGAAATGAACAACATCGAGATGCAGTCGATCTACGCCATTGCCCATTTGCGGTCGTGTGTTTTGTACTTCATGGACTTGTCCGAGCAGTGTGGATTTTCCATCGAAGCACAGGTGAAGTTATTCCACTCCATCAAGCCATTGTTCGCCAACAAGTCTGTGATGATTGTGATGAACAAGAGCGACATCATCAAGACTGAGGATTTGGACGCCGACAAGCAGGAGCTCTTGCAAAGTTTGTCGACTGTTCCAGGTGTCGACATCATGCATACTTCGTGCCACGAGGAAGAAAATGTCATGCAAGTCAGAAACCAAGCGTGCGAGAAGTTGTTGACAGCTCGTATCGAACAGAAGTTGAAGGGTTCTGCACGTGTCAGCAATGTGTTGAACAAGATCCACGTCGCCAAGCCACAGCAGCGTGACGACGTCAACAGACCAGCACATATACCAGAGGGCGTGAAAGCAATGGCCAAGTACGATCCCGAGGACCCCAACAGAAGAATCTTGTCAAGAGATGTGGAGGAGGAACGCGGCGGAGCCGGAGTGTTCAACATCAACCTCAAGGATTTCTACATGTTGGAGGACGACGAGTGGAAGCAGGACACAATGCCAGAAGTGTTGGACGGCAAGAACGTTTACGACTTTTTGGACGCAGACATTGCCGCCAAGTTACAGGCTTTGGAGGACGAGGAAGAGAGATTGGAGCAAGAAGGTTTCTACAACTCTGACTCTGATATCGAGGATGAAGACGCAGATGAGGTCCGTGAAAAGGCCGAGTGGATTCGTAACAAGCACAAGGTGATGATCGAAAGCGCCAGAATGAAGAAGTCCATCAAGAACAAGTCGATGATGCCTCGTGAGCACGTGAAGAAGACGTTTAGCGAGATGGAGGACCACATGGACTCCTTGGGCCATGACACGGCGGCATTGAAGAGCAGGGTCAAGGGCAAGAAGGCCGTGAGTGGCGTTGACATTTTGAAGAGAAACCAGGGCATCACCAAGAAGGTGCAAAAGAAGAGAGCTCCAGCCAACCAATCCGATCGCGCGGTTGATGGTGTGGCTGATGGCGCCATGCGGTCGCAGGCCGAGAGAGTGGCCAAGTTGCAAAGAAGAGAGAGAAACAGAATGGCTAGACAAGGTGAGGGAGACCGTCACACCACTGCGGCCATGCCCAAGCATTTGTTTTCCGGTAAGAGAAGCTTTGGTGCCGATCGTCGTTAAGCCTCCTGCACCTTGTACCATACATTATTTTAATATACATTTGTCAGACAGGTCTGTAGCAACTGAGGCACAGTGCGCATGCATGGGTCAACTGAGAATGTGGTCTTGAAATGAAGTATGGCTACGCAGATCCCGGCGGTATCCGACGACCAATCTATTGCGAGATCGAGAACGGTTTTGCCCAGTTTTTTCACTGGACTTGTTTCCAATTTATTTCAGGTTTGCTCTACGTTTGTTTCAAGTTTGTTTCAAGTTTGTTTCAGGGTTGTTCGTTGGTTCAGGGTTGTTCCAAAAATGGCTTCAGATTTTGCAGTCACAATAGGACTTTTCGGGTCGCCCGGGGCAGTAGAACCCAGCTCCAACACCCCCTATCAACTACGATTCCACTTCGTTTCATGGACCGCTGGTGTCTCACCTCGGGCTACGAAAAAAAGGGCATGGAGCCTGCATGCAGATCATGCACCACACCTCGCATGAATTGCTACAGGGACAACGACAGGTGCCGGGCCATCGAAGGATTATATATCAGCTGACGTCACGGCCTCCGAATCTCACCTTCCTGTCTCCTCTTCATCTATTCCGCTAAACCAACATACGGCCGCCATGAGCGAACTACCCATATCATGCATCCGCTGCCGCCGGCGCAAGATCAAATGCAATAAGCGCAAACCCTGCAATCAGTGTATGAATAAAGGTATGCCTTGCGAGTTTCCCAGTAAGTTCCGCAATATCTCCATCGATGAATCGCCAACGGATCCATCTCCACATTCAAACGGGTTTTCCACCACAGATTCGACAGAGAGCCGCAGCCATTCGTCAGCCAACAGCTCAGGCTCTGGTGTGGCCAAGCTCGAGAGCGAGTTGAGAGCCTTGCGTCTCGAGAAGGACAAGATCTTGCAACACAACTCCATCCTCGAAAAGTCCAATCAAGAGCTCACCAGGCGTCTTGGTCGTGGCGACGCTTCAGAGTCAGACCAAGTGTTTAAGATCTCTAGCGAGACCACAGAGAACGGGCAAAAGTACTATGGTCCGTTACTGTCCAATAATATGATGGAGGACTTCCACGACATCGCCAACCAAAGCGGGCTGCAAGAGGGCTTCAATCACCACTCGTGGACAAGCGACGCGTTCCGTGTCTCTTGCGACTCCACAGACTCAGACAGCATCGACACCGAGGACTGGCGCTTCATGGCCCTGAAGAAGCCATTGCCATGGATTTTTGGTCCGGAGGACTCCCAGGAGAAGAACGTGAGTAACATCATGATGTTGATCAAAAACTTCTTCGAAACAGGGCCTTACGACTACTTTATCTCCGAGAAGCACATGATTTCGTTTGTTCAGAACCACTCCTCCATCCCCGATTCTCAGTGGGAAGGGGATGATGAGTTGATGCTTCTACTTATGATCCTCATCATTCTGATCCAGCGGCTTACCCCTGCAAAATACAACGAAATCAGTGACCTTCCCGTGCAAAGCTATAATGAGTTGCACCTGAAGGTTAAGCCTATCAAGCAAACCCTCTTCAAGAATTTCCAGCGTCTTCGTCACAACTTGATGAACGAATCCTACATGACCGTGCAAGCTTACATCCTTGCTACAGAGTGGGAGTTTATCAAGCAGCACTACGAGGAATGTTGGTCATCGCTTTTTCATTGCTCAGCAATTGCATATGCGCTCGGTCTTCATGTCGTGTTATCTTCGATACCCACTTCAAGTCACAGCTCGAGCCCTAAAGGTTCTCTGTCCGAGAAAGTGGTTTCTTCTCGGAAAAAGGTTCACGAGAATAAACTTTCTCCAGAGGACTTTTCTGACGATTACTATCTTGATGACTTTCCCAAGGCCCGAGTAATGTTTGCTTTGAGAGACCTAAGCTCTAAAATGTGTTCGATTTTGGGAAGGCCCTGTCCTATATCAATTGAGTACAGTGCAGTGTCACTTCCTTCACAGGAATTCAATAGTCCACATGAAATGGACGCCAAGAACCGAATGATCAATTGTCAATTGAGACTGGGAATGAGTGAATGCTTACGTTTGTCCAACTTGAATATCATTGAAGGACAGATAATGAAGCTTCCGATTGAAACAGCCATGAGCATTAACTTGAAATATGCTGAAGAGATCAACGTCATGGCTTACTACATCAGCAACGAGTATGAATCTTTAAGGGGCGACTCCAAAATTTATGATGAGATGACAGAAATGCTGCAAAGTGTTAGGAGAAACGACATACTCGTCAATTTGGTCATTCTCCACGTCAACCGATTGAAGTTATGGGGAGCATACCTCGACCAAATCTCGTTTGAAAACGGTATTTTAACACAGGCTTTTGAGTCTATCGGGTCTTTTCTTGATTACACCCTTGAAATTATGCGCCAACTTGCCAACGAAGAGTTACTGAAGCTACCCAATGCGTTCACGAATACGAATGGGCCTCAAATAAGGTTGGATAAAATTTTGGCCGCGAAAGATCCTTTTTTGATCTCTTTCATCTACCAGGGACTTGTGGTGATCTACATCATGATGAGCTCCAAGGGAAATCAAATTATCCAGTCTAACAAGTTGGATCACTTATTAGCGTTTGAGCAGAGGCTCCAGATGCTTTTGAGTCTTCACGATTCAATTGCTGGTCAAGGAAAGGATAGAATTCTCTTGTGGTCGTCTGTTAACGTTTTCTTGATGCGTAAGAATATCGAGTGCATCAATATCCTGAAGCAGGCCTACAATGACTTCAACACGAGCATAAACACACAAAATTTCACAGGTTTCGACTACGACCCTGGAATGGCTGAGATACTCGGAAACAACTATAGAGATCCATTTTGGATCGTCAATCCCGAGAATTCCTCGCACTTTCTTGGCACTCACAGAATGAACTCCCGAGAGTTCGATGTGGGACAGTTCGGCAGCTCAAACACTGCGTTCAACAATCAAACCAAGCCAAACGATGACGGCGGCAATTCAATGGACATGACAAACGACATGAGACCGGAGTTCTCTGGGCCCGGAGGTTTGCTCGCCATGAATGGTGTCATGTCGAACGCAGTAGAGGATCTGGACCTTGATACTCATTTCGGTTCGATAGAACCACTGGTACCACTGCATGACCCACTCGGTTTGCGGAAACCACTGACAAAGTGACCACACCAACTGAGTTTACATAAACCAATCGTCATTAGCAAAGTAATGATCGTAAACAGCGGGGAAGCGTAGGTGCATCCTGTACATCGAGCAGGAGGATGCGGAAATTTGAAAACGCGAACCGAGATGTGTGAACTACATCGAACCCGTCTCTTCCGAAATGCCTTTCCGTAATCTATTCAACAAACAAAACCTCAAATACATTTTCACAACCCACTTCTGGGGTCCTGTGTCCAACTTCGGTATTCCCGTGGCCGCCATGATGGACTTGAAGAAAGACCCTGATTACATCAGTGGCCCAATGACCGGTTCCTTGGTCGTTTACTCCTTGGTTTTCATGAAGTACTCTCTTGCCATTTCTCCTAAGAACTACTTGTTGTTCGGATGTCATTTTGTTAACGAGTTGGCTCAATTGGGCCAGGGTTTCAGATGGTTGAGACATCACTACCAGAAGGATGAACCAAAGCCAATTGCTGGTTGATATTAGCTCTCTGAATAGAAAATAAACTACAACAATTACTTGCAAATCGAGGCTGGCGTGGGAGCAAGGGTACATGGATTTCTCGAGCAGCTTAACGAAAGAGTGACTTGGGTTTATTGTCCGTCTGGGTCGGACCAAACTCCATTTCGTTTCCCAGCAATTCACGTTCAGTGCTTTCGTAGGTTCTCTTTCGCTGTTGCCGTAAGTTCTGCTCATTTTGATTACCATACAGAACACCAGAATAGCCGGCGATTGCGTAGTCAGGATCTGGGGACATGTCCAAGTCACCATGGCCATGCTGTCCTTCATTGGGAAGGGCGCCAAAAAGAGACTGGCTCTTACTTGCACGCGATGAACCAGTGGAGACGATTGTGCTCGATTTCTTGAGAATGATAGGCGCGTGGATCTGTGGCTTGGGCTTTACGAGGGCCTCTGAAGAAGCATTGATATCGGACGTGGCGAAGATGAAGCGAATTTGCGCCGTCGGGGTGTCATATTTGAACAAAATTGGCTCCCCAGGATCCTTGAAGACTGCCTCTATGTTGGAGTCAATGTCAATGACTTCCTCTTGGGTATAATTGTTGCTGCTGTGAGTGGGCTTAATGTGTGACACCAAAGTGATGAAGTTGCGGAAGTCTTTCAGTCGGTAATGCAAAGCGCTCGCGACGTTTTCCAAATTGGAGTCTGCCAACTCGTCGACGGCCATCAGAATAGAGATTTCGATGGGGTGCTTGAGGTAGTCTTTGTCCTTTACCTGCTTTGTGAAGCCCGAAAAACTGATTCTGCCCGGCTTGATTTCGATGCCAAAATCCTCTGCGGACGTTGGCACGGTGTCCAAGAACAGCTTCAACGTTACCGAGGACACCACAAAGAAGCTTGCACGGTCGTTGTTGCGGAGGTCGGCGTAGATCTGGTGGAGTTCCATCCTGGTCCACGCCACTGGCTCGAAACTGATTTGAAAGCGTTTGAGAACGTGCCTTCGCGTGAAAATCTCGATATTCAATTTGTACTGCCGTAGCGCAGTCGCCTTTGAGCTGCAATCTGCCCGGAGCAGCACGTAGTTGAGGTTGTTGGCGTCCAAGCTCTTGAAGAGAAGCGCTATGTGTTTGGAGGACACCACGAAGGAATAGCGGGCACCGGACACCCCGGTGAGTGGCTCGAAGTAGCCATCATGTAGAATGTCTGTAGTGTCTAAAGAAATTTCACGAAAGTGGCTTTTGTCGAAGAATGTTTCGCCATAAGAAGTTTTGCTGGCATTTGCTGCTCGGAGTTCCACGCCATCGGAAGACACAATGAAGGTCAATTGGTGGGAGATCGTCGCGAGGCAGCTTATGCTTTTGGACCAGATCGCGATGTTCTTGGTGGTGCCAATGACGGCGGAAAAGGACATCTGGGCGGAGAAGGATGCCCCTGAGGTACTGCTGTGGTACCTGAGACGATACTGGGCAAAGTAGCTGGACAACCCGGACAAGTTCGGTAAAAGAAACGGGTCAAAAAAGAGGCCGACTAACAAAACGACTGTGGTTCAAGCGCGTCTGATGATGCGCGAGAGGCGATGTTGCAGTTGCGACCCGCAGCATCGTCCGCGATATCGCACCACCGGCGCGGCTCCCACACTATCAGAGCCATTACAGATCCAGAACTCCACAAGGCTACACCACCACATTTCGCAGCTTTCCGTTCCCACTACACCATGCCCACGATTCTCGTTATCAACCCAAACTCTTCGGAAAAAGTCACGGAAAACTTGCGTGCCACCGTGGGCGCGCCAAGCGGCTGCGATCTAGCATTCTACACGGCCCCTGCCGCCGCCCCGGAGGAGATCGACGGCTCAGCATCGCTGATTGTTTCTGAACAGGTCGTTCTTCCCGACCTCTTGCAGAAGAACATTCACGAATCGTATGACGGCTATTTGGTGTGCTGCTACTCAGACCACCCGCTTGTCCATTCCCTCGCTGATTTCTTGACTATCAAGAAGTTGATCGTGTGTGGATAGTACGGCCACGTCAGACGGATTCTGTCCTCCTCGTTTGTGAAAGTCGGTCTTGTCTCGAATTTGAAGCTTGGCTGCCGCTTTGGTAACCCTTTTTCAGAATCTAGTTCGTAAACAACAAGCTCTGAGAGGCGAGCAATTATCAAGCAGTCACTCCCATCGCTCGTTGTGAATATTGCGCTTAAGTTGTTTTTGAACTTTCTGAGATCATCCGCTTCCTCCATGGATGTCATTCCTTCCCAGGTGAAATTTAGAGGATCTCTGAAGTTGACAGAAGGTGGTGCCTCAAGAAGACTTGTAACTGTGCGGTGGCTCAAGATTGGCTTCATCTCGATAGGGGAAACTTCTTGATTCGGGACGCCCCATATAGCGATTTTCTGTTTGTTAAGGTGTTTTGCCTGTTCGAATATATTTTCGAACTTTTTCGCTCTTTCCTTTCGTTGTTCGGAGGGAATTTGCACATAAACTTTCTTTTCCACTCCTTCCAGAGGGTTTTCCTCATTAAGAGAGGTACTTTCCCGCCAAGATTGAAGCTCATAATCATGCAGCGTTGAATGCTCGATTTGAACCGGATCTGAGTCTAAAAGCAAGATCAGATTCGCATGTTGTGGCGTTCCGGCCAGCTCGTCCCTTATCGCCTCATATTGATCAGCTGCATGTGGGGCTTTTTGAACGTCGATTCCCCGGAACTCTAGTAGTCTTTCGAACGTTTCAAAAGAGTTTCTCGCCATAGCGGTAATGTCGGTCGCGATATCGAGGGTTTCGCGATACCGGGATGAATGTAGCTTTGGGTGGCCTGCGCTGACAGAATTATGCTACGAGCAGCATTGGTCCTTCCCAAGCTAGAAATGATACGACAATATTGTCCGATTGTATTCTCGAATGTTTTAGGAGTCTCATCAAGTAAAATCCGTTTTTCTTAGGGTCAATAGATGAGGTAGGCATAGGAAATAAGTTACTCAACGTCATACCGAAAAATTATTTGATGAGGTCATAGCGAAAAAAAAAATTACTGATTCCCGTTGCTGAGTCATGTAAAATGTCTCGATTCTGTGTTTTTCTGATTTTTGAAAGAGCTTTTTATTTTGTCATTGCAAGTATCTTTGTCGACAGAAATGAAAATGTTATTGTTGTTCGCGCTTTTAGAGGTTGCAAAAGGTTTGGTGGCTCAAACGAATGAAGAAAATCTTGACGACTTGCCGTGGTATTATCACAAAGATTACGATCAAAACTTCAACACCGATAACATATATGACAATAGATATTCTTTGCCCACCTTGAGTGATTTTGACGTCAAGGGAAGATTGAGGCGGTGGTTCGAAAGGTTGGCTAATGCTCGTGAAATATCCGAGAAATTCAAAAGCTTGCTTGAGCTGAGTGTGGTTGAGAAGATCAAGACAGTATTGCAAGAGAAATTGAATCAAAAGGAAAAGAAATTGTATTTCTTCGAGCACACAGACGAACTCAAAAATAGTCACTTCGAAGAATTGTTCGACAACATCAACAACTACTTTGCGACTAGAAACAGGCTGATCATCATCTACTATTCACAAGATGTACAGTCGTGGTACCAACTTCATCTCGATGTTGCCGAACTCCAGAACAATCCCACTCTCGGGGAAAGAATCCCACTTGCAAAATGCATAAATTCCAAATCGGGAGGCTCGGGGTCCATAACATCGCTTTTCCGGGTGAGTCTACAAGTTGACGCTACACAGAACTTGGAGAACAAGATTTCAAACCCGATTGATATCAATAATGTGTGGTTTGCTGTTTCTGGCGCCTTAAGAGTGTCTGGTATTGCAAGATTTTCAGGTTCTGTGACGTGCAATTTTGAAAGCCAACAATACGCACAACCATTTATTTACCCATATTACTTGTCAATACCCGAAGGGTTGCGAAAAAAGGTCTCATATCATGCTGGCGAGGGGTTCCGAAGTTGCGGTGAATGGGAACGTACGCCTTCTGTGTCCAAAATTGTGGGCATCAGTCCTCTAGTCGAATGTGCAGTTGGCGGGCCATCGGTGTGCGACGCCAATGTGATCGGTGGACTTGACTTCACAGAGCTTGAAAAATTCTTCGGCAACTTCAATATCCAAGATGGCCCATCAAAACCACGCTGACTACACCAATTTCGAAAGTGGTCTGAAAAAGGATACGCTATCCAACGTGATCGAATCCTATGAGGCGCTTTCTTCTGATACCGACAACTGGGTGGCCAACTTAGCCAATGCCTCATCCCTCCTTTGGTACGCATACCAGCAATTGAACATCCCCATTAATTGGTCTGGTTTCTACGTCTTGAATGGAAAGAAGGACAATGAGCTCATATTAGGGCCCTTTCAAGGAAAAGTTGCTTGTCAAACCATCGAGTTTGGAAGAGGAGTTTGTGGAACTGCTGCGGCCACCAAGCAGACGCAACTCGTCGCTGACGTGGACAAACATCCGAATCACATTGCTTGTGACGGCGAAACGAGGAGCGAGATTGTTGTCCCAATAATACATGGAGATATTGTGGTGGGTGTTTTGGATATTGACTGTCTCGTAGTGGATAGATTCGATGCGGAGGATGTTGAGTATTTGGAAAAATTGGCAGAGATCATTTCCAGAACCAACAAGTGGAACTTACTTTGAGGTTACCAGATGCTACGAAGCAATGGCAATAACTGATGCGTGACTGTCGCTTAATGTATATTGAATCTAAAGTAACATTATTAGCAGCGACTCATTTTCATATTACTCATCAGCAACTCACAGTCGACTTTCTCTCAATAGCGACTCAGAATAAGGGCCCATGAGCAGGGACTCTTATTAAGAAGTCGCTGCGAGCGACTCGTCGGATGACCCGCCAGAATCTTTGCGGCGCTTCGAAATATCAATTATCAGATTGCTGATTGTCATCTCGCAAAAGCTCAGACAGTTGAGCGAGGGACCGTCTGTCTTCCTCTCGTCTATGATTATGTTCTAGCAATGACTTGGCCTTTTCAACGGCTCGTAGAGTTCCGGTAATGGTGAATATCCGTTCATCGTCGGCAGTCGATTCGGATATACTGATGACCGCGCCGCTGACTTTTCTCACACCCATTATTCTGGACCCATTTTTGCCTATAAGAGCACCCACCACATCGTTCGGAAACATCAAGGTGGAGGTGACAGTCCTACCCACACCATCATCGACATTCCTTTGACCAACAGCTGAAGGTACGTAGTACACGGTGCCGACAGATGAGGCATAGTCCTCAGAAAGATATCGCAGAATGATTCGCAAGGCGTCATACAAGTTATTGACCGTTCCTTGCAACTCAACGAGCCTCTCGCTGGACTCGGGCAAAATGGAGTTGGAGGCGATCATCAGAACATTGCAAGATTTTTGGACTTCTTTAATTTTAGAACCAGCGGTGCCAATGAGACTGCCCATTTGTGCGTTTGGAATAAGCAAACGCAAGTTTGTCATTTCGCCAGGCACGGGCGGCGTCTGGGAGAGAGTCTTTAAAGGGAAATATGAATAGGCAAACAGGCTCTCGACGGAGGCATTCACCAAGGCCTGGGCGAAATAGCTGATTGCTCTCGCTGTGTTCTCAAGAGTTCCGCCCACGGTCAAAATGCGCTCATGCGAGCCGGGTTGTAGTTTTGAAATGCCGGCGCGGGTATGAGTTTCCTCTCTAATGGAATCTATAACATTGCCGTGCTGGCCAATCAAACAGCCGGCCTCCTTGGCGGAAACCAAAAGGCGAATTGTGATCAGTG
>JAKUBD010000018.1:0-20548 GCA_030563125.1 Metschnikowia laotica
TCTGCGCTGGAAAGCGATGAGTTGTCGTGGTAAATGGCGCGGAGTACCGGAAGCGGTAGCATCAGATTGGTATTGGGTATCCACCACAGACGAGTCCAAGCAGATGTGTCGATGGGGTTGAGATTGAGTATTGATACAGTTTGTACCTTGCGAAATTGCCACGAACTCTCGAGTTCTAGCAACCAGTGGGAAACGGTATGCCCCTCTTCAGTGATAGCCACGCGGGCGCCGTCCATCAGCACATGCAATATGGCTTTTTCAGGAAAGTCTGCACGAGCGATTTTTTTGAGAATCAATCCCTTCTTTGCGGAAGCGTTGCTCCACAGGAGACTCACGATCGCCAACAGGTTCTTTCCCCGCACCACTAACATTTTCATATCAGACGAGGCGTCGATTTGCATGATGGGGAAGTCGAATTCGTATGTTTGTGCATACTTTGAGAAATCCGGAAGTGCCGCAAGCACCTTTCGCAGCTCGCTTGGGACATTAGTGTCCAACAAGTTTTTGTTTTTGGGCAAGAACGGCACGATCTTGACAGAGTTCGAGGAGCACGCAAACACGCTGCATTGGATGAGCATCAAGTCGGGTTTTGTAGACGCATCTGGCGAGGAGCCAGACCCCGAACAAGATGCAACGCCTAACACAAGGCTAGCGGCTAGTGGACCCACAGAGGGGTCGTGGATGTCAAGATGGATTGTCAAATTCGCCTCTTTCTCCATTGCGGCGACGCCATGCCAAACGCCCGAAATAGGATGGCCATAGGTGGACTTTGGTTCTTTCAGCGGCGGACTGTTCGCTGGAGGAACAACCACGGTAGAGTTTCCAACTTTCTGGAGCTGAGGCACTTGATTCTCCAAGCGGGGAAAGCAGAGGGAGGGTGCGGCGCCGTTCTCCAGCTGCAGCTGCGGCAGCTGCGGCAGCTTAATAGCAAACACCGGGTTTCCGTAGACGCCGTACGTTAGTTGGGACCCCAAATTGGGTCTGGCGGGCCACATGGGTTGGTGGGTGAAAGGAGCCAGTAGTTATCGCAGGCGATGCGATGTGCGCAGTGCGGCCCGCGAACAGAGTCCAGAGTCCAGCGGCTGCGAAGTCGGGTGGGCCGGCGGCTGGCCATATTAGAAGCGTATTTGCAACTGTTTTATGATTTTCGGGCGTACGTGGAAAAATCTTCTGGAGGGCCTATTTTCGGCGGTGTTCTCTTATTTACAATATTATTCTGCTTCCGATTTCTGGGCTGTGCTTCTCTACTAAGGCGAGCGCGTGAGTGGCCCAATTGCAACCGCAGTTTAGAAGTGTTGGTGAGGCGCGCTGTTTCTCGTAAAAAAATCAATCCATTTGAAAAATCGGCGCCACGGCCTAAATCACGCGAATGAAATTGAAGTGTCTACTGGCGCAAAAACACCGGGAAAAGCAAAACGAAAAAACATCACATGAGGAGCTAGGAACCCCGGTCGTCTCCACAGGGCTGGAATTATCTGCAACCAACAGCAGCCCCCAATCGCACAAACAATGCACCGCCAAGCCCGGCCGATTGTTCGAAATACTCTCCTGCAGCCAACATGCACTCGGGGCCCCGGCGCGCGCTATGGAACACGTAACCTGTTTTTTTTGTTCAAGACAATACCACGCCAAAAGTCCTTCCCAATGGCAAAGAAACTAAAGCTGAAGGTGGCTGCATCCACGCGGGAAGCGGGCGACTCGCTCTTCTTGCTCGACTCAGATCCCGTCGTCGAGCCTCAGTTTGTCGAGGGCAAAGAAAGACCATTCTTGCTGACCGCGGTGCCCGCGTCGTTGGCCCAATCTAGATCCGTGTCGACCAAGGAATTTGGATTGGTTGCCGTGTTGTTGGCGCTTGGATGCGTTGTGCGGTTGAAAAACCTCGAAACGCCCAACTCGGTTGTGTTTGACGAGGTCCACTTCGGAGGCTTCGCCAAAAAGTACATTTTGGGTCGGTTCTTCATGGACGTGCACCCTCCATTGGCCAAAATGCTCTTTGCGGCTGTGGCTGCGGTGGCCGGCTTTGATGGCTCGTTTGATTTCGCCAAGATCGGCGATGTTTTTCCAGAAGCAGTACCTTATGTGTTGATGAGAGTGTTTCCTGCCGTGTTGGGCTTGGCTACGGTTGTGCTTTGCTACTTGACGTTGCGTGCCTCGGGCGTGCGCCCTCTCGTGGCTTTCTTGACCGCTTTCTGTTTGTTGGTGGAGAACTCCTTCGTCACCATCAGCAGATATATTTTGTTGGATTCGCCTTTGATTTTTTTCATTGCCTCGGCCATCTACGCCTACAAGAAGTTTGAGATCCAGACACAGTTCTCCCTCACTTGGTTCCGTGCATTGTTGTCCTGTTCGATTGCTTTGGGTTTGTCCGTTTCGTCGAAATGGGTCGGTTTGTTTACCGTCACCTGGGTGGGCATTTTGTGTGCTATCAACATCTGGCTCCAGATCGGTGACTTGAATGTGAAGCCATGCAGCATCTGGAAGAACGCCGTGTCTCGTGGTTCGTTTCTCTTGGGTGTTCCATTGATAATGTACTTGGCCATGTTTGCCGTTCACTTTTCTGTGTTGCCCAACGATGGTGATGGCTCTTCTTTTATGTCCAGTGCGTTTAGAGCTGGCTTGAAGAATTCGGGTGTTCCATCCAGAACACAAGCTCCTATCGGATATGGCTCTGTTGTGACACTTCGTCACCTCAACACTAGAGGCGGTTACTTGCACTCCCACAAGCACTTCTACCCAGCAGGAAGCAAGCAGCAACAGATCACTTTGTACCCTCACTTGGACACCAACAATGACTGGGTGATTGAACCTTACAACTTCACTACCCCAGACCACTTCATTCAAATCCAAGATGGTACCAAGGTCAGATTGAGACATGCCAGAACGCATTGCAGATTGCACTCCCACGACGAAAAGCCACCTGTCACCGACCGCGATTGGCAAAAAGAAGTCTCTTGCTACGGGTTTGAGGGCTTTGATGGTGATGCCAATGACGACTGGATTTTTGAAGTTGTTAAGCACGCCTCGAAGAAGGACGCACAAAAGAATGTCAGGGCTATTGACACAGTCTTCCGGTTGAGACATGCGATGTCTGGTCACTACCTTTTCGCTGGTGACTCAAAACTCCCAGATTGGGGATTCGGCCAACAAGAAGTCACTGCAGCCTCCCAAGGCTACAGACCTTTGACTCACTGGTACATCGAAAGCAACACCAACTCCATGCTGAACCACTCCGACCCAGTGACCTATCCTAAGTTGGGATTCTTCAAAAAGTTGGCTGAAGTACACAAGGTGATGTGGAAAATCAACAGTGGCTTGACAGAGCACCACAACTGGCAATCTAGCCCACAGGAGTGGCCATTGTTATTGCGCGGAATCAACTACTGGGGCAAGGACCACACTCAAATTTACTTCATTGGTAACCCAGTCGTGTGGTGGACCTCCTCCGTCTTCTTATTTGGATTCATTGTTCACGCTGTTATTTCTGTGTTGAAGTGGCAAACAGGCGGTGTGGTGAGTGCTAACAAGTACGTCTTCAACTTCAACTACCAAGTTCTCACCTATTTCATTGGATGGTTGATCCACTACGCCCCATTCTTCATCATGGGTAGACAATTGTTCTTGCACCACTACTTGCCCTCGCAATACTTTGCTATTTTGGCACTCGGACAATTCTTTGACTTGCTTGTCACGTCGTCAAAGAAATTCGGCAAGCCAGCTTACGCTTTTGTGGTTTTGTTTGCCACTGCAACCTTATATGCATACGGCGTATTTTCTCCTTTGATTGCTGGTTCCGAATGGACTAAAGGTAAGTGTCTCAGCTCGAAGGTTGTTTCCACATGGGATTTCGACTGTAAGGCGTTTTTTGATACAACTGAACAATACGAAAGCTACACGAAAAACAAGGTTGTCCAGGCAGCTGAGACCTTGAGCGCCCAGGTTATCAACGAAGCCCAAGAAGTTCAACAAGCTGTTGTTCCACAGGAGGAAAAAGCGCAAACTACTAGTCCTCTCTTCGAGGATCCACCACCACCAGAGACGCATACTGGACCTTTCCCATTTGCCAAGCTGGAGACTGTTGTTGAGGAGATTCCATCAGGAGAGATTTACGACGAGGCCACACCAGAGGCTGAAGAAAAGCCAGAATCAGTGGAGAACCTCGTTCAGGAGTCAGTGGAAGCGCCAGCCCCACCAGGTGATGCTGCTGTGGAGCCCAAGATTGAGGCAGCCGAGATTCTCGAGAACCAGGACATTTCCGAAACGAAAGCTGAAGCTTGAAGAAGGAATCTGCGGCCCCAGATTATCACTTTCTTTATATGCTACGTTGGAAGTCGGAGGTGATATTTCCAAGGACTTCGCAGTAGCTACAAACTGAATTAACGACTAAACCGATATGGTTGCTAGATGTAGTGAGCAGAGCCGGCGACGCTCGTGAGAAAGGGGCAGGACAGCGTTTTAACACACAGAATACTTCATGACAAATTCCTAAAAATCCCGCAACAATTGTTGCCGCTGATTGCCGAGGGAAGCCATATCACTTTCAAGGCGATTTTGGCTCTGCTCATCATGCGCCCTCGCAATGTGGAGGAACATCACCAACAACCTTTAGAGCACTCGAATCACGCATTTCTTCCTCCAGACCAACGCAAAACTATTACCGGAACGAGAATCCGCTCGACTCGTACCTTCATTAAGCTGTAATCTCCATCAGGCCTACGGTACAAAATGTCTGAAGTGGAGAGAACTTGCAGGATTTGCCGAGGAGAAGCCACTGCGGCAGAACCTTTGATACATCCGTGCAAATGTCGAGGCTCCATCAAATACATCCATCAAGACTGTTTGATGGACTGGCTCAGCCACTCCAGCAACAAAGAAAAGCGATGCGACATTTGCAACACTCCATACCAGTTCCGTACCATCTACGACCCCAACATGCCGTCACAGATGCCCATTGCAGACATCTTGGAGAAGCTGGCGTCTCTTTTCGGGTCGTGGATGTTGAAAAACATCTCCATTATGCTCTACGCTGTTTGCATTGTGCATGTGCCCGCTCTTTGGAAACTTGTGGGCCGTGTTTTCACGTACTACGTGGATGGCGAGATGCCGTTTTGGGACTTCACGATCAAGCATGTTGCTTTGTACGGGCGGTCGAACGTGACGCGGGGTGGCCATTCTCTCAGCCAAGATGATGTTCTGCTTTTGGAGCGTTTCTGGACTTTTTTCTTCAACACATACTTGAGTGGAAATATCCACGTTATTGTGTTCATTGTGGCACTCTTTGTGATTTTCATTGAGCACGAGTGGGTTGTTCGCGAGGAGGGCTACACCAAGCTGCTTCTTCGCCAAATCGGCCGCGAGCAGCGCACAAAGCTTGCCGACTTGCTCACACTGATCATCCAGAACGAGAATAATGACACCACCGGCGCCAGAGAATTGATGGCCAACCGAGCCCTCGAAGACATTCAGCGTGTGGCGACGCCCGTGCACGAGAATGATTTGAGAAATGCGTTGGACAATGGCCGTTTCAACGAGCTTTTTAATGCTGATGACGAGAATTCGATCCATGCCGAAGATCCTCGTCGCGACGTGGACGTGGAAGTTCCACAGCACCCTCCCTCAGGTCTCGACGAACGCACAGCAGGACGCCTTGCGGATTTTGATGATGTCAGCTCGATTGAGTCTCAGACTGTGAACCTCACAGGTGCTGACATTGCTCCTCCTGACCGTGTTCCTGATGCGGAGCCGGAACATCCTCCGCAGAATGACGTGCCCGCGGACCCAGTTCCAGAAGTGCCAGCTGTAGAAGAGGAGCCGGCGGAAGAACTCGAACGGCGCAGAAATCTCGCTGAGGATGAAATGGCTGCCGCGGAAGCCGCCAATAACAACGTCAACATCCTAGAAATCCTAGGCTTTCGCTTCAACGTTGTTACTCCCATTCAGTTGATTGTGCTTTCAGATCTTGTGATTGTGTTCTTTCTATTCCATGCCTATTTGATCCCGCATCTCATTGGAAGCTACGTCACTGGAGGTCTCAATTTGGTTGTCTATGGCTTCAGCAAGATAGTGATACCACTTTTACTGTACCTACCACTCACTCACCTGCTTCTCGACACCTGTGCCGAATCGTGGGCTAATGTGAAAGATGTGTTGCCAAAATTGGCCGTACTAACGGAAATTCTCAGACAACACTTTGCCTCTCCGATCTTGGAAGTTTTTCTGCTGGTGATACTGCCACTGCGTCCCGGCCACACTGAGCGGTTAGTCTTCTTGTCCATAGGGTATGCGGTGATTTTTTTCTGTGTCCACCAGTTCATGGTTTCGTTGATTGCGGGACCCAAACCAATTGTGGGTACCTCCAGAACTTTGTACAGAACATTGTTCCAGGTGACTTCCACCTTGAAGGTCTTTGCTATTTTTGCCATTGAAATCGTCATTTTTCCGCTATACTGTGGATGGCTCTTAGATTTCTGCTTTGCTCCGCTTTTCAATACCCACATCTCATCTGTACTGGAGAACAGAGTGATCTACTACATCTTTTTCACCTCGAGTCACGACATCACGCAAAACCCTTACATAAGATGTGCATTGTTTTGGCTTTGGGGAACGTGCTACATGTTTTGTATTGCATTGTTTGTGAGCATGATCAGGGATAAGATTTTGAGATCGGGTGTGTTGTACTTTATCAAGAGCCCGGAAGATCCAAACGCAAGACTTATCCATGACGCTGTTGTGAAACCTTTCTTCTTGCAAGTGCTGAGGATATTTTTGGGTGCCAAAGTGTACACAGCTCTCATCTTGCCAGGGATTGGAGGATTCACGTGGGGACTTCGTTGGTTAGTGAACCCTACCGGCCAAGAAGGTTACTTCTTGCCTGTAATAATACCGGGTGCACTAGAAACCACCCTTGGATTAGTGTTAACGTATTCCAGTGCCAAGCATACCAAGCAACACATAGCAACATACTGCTTCTTGTTTTGGAAGAGAACACTCGCGATTTTGTGCCACAAGTTTCGTTTGTCCCACTTTTTGCTTGATGCACCCGTTCCCCAAGAGAGAGGCCGCATCGTTTATCGAAGCCTTTTTTGGAAGATTTTGAGACTCCACGAGCCCGACTATTCTCATCCTGTCAGCTATTCTGAAGCTTTTAGAATATTCAAGGAAAACTCATCAGTGAAAGCGTGTTTTGTTCCTGATGGTACTTTTGTCAGAGCACCCAGCAGTGATGACAACTCCAGAAAATTTTTGAGATCGATGTTCGTGCCTGTCACTAAGTCGGACCAACTATTGGCCTCACCACAAGAATTAAAGGGAGACGATGGCACCGATTGGTGGGATGAAGACGTTGTTTACGAAGACTCATATACCGTGGTGTACTGTCCTCCCCACAATAAGGCAAGATGTCTATCATTGGTCGTCTTGGTTTCTGTTGTGGGTGCAATTACGATCATCACCTTGCTTGTGAGTGCTTGCGCCATGGGCAGACCAGTGTCGACTTTGTTCTATATTGCCCTTGATCATATGTACAAGATATATGGATCAGACTACAGACCTTCTGAGAGCATCGACTGGAATATGGTTGATTTGCTTTCTCTTTTGTTTGGAGTGAACATTGAAATGGCCATACTATATTTCATGGCCAACAGACCAAGTTTACGAGCCATCATGGAGTTTGGATCGCAGTTGCGAGGTGGATTGATGCAACACAGAGGAGAGAACGACAGTATGGCAATTGTTATGTGGCTCATAAAGGCTCTGTTAATCGAGATCCATACGTCACTCATTCCTTGCGTTGCCAATTTCTTCCGCAAGCCCGTGAATGCTGAAACTCCTCAGCATCAGCTCGAATCCATGTCTTCTTGGTGGGGGCTCTTACTACATGCCGCTTTTGTTCCCATCACGCTCATTCCCGCCTTGAAGGGTGTGAGTGGGCAAACACCAAACACGGAGCGTCCTAAAATCACAAGCTGGCCCAACATCAAGCGAATCGGCCTGTTTGGCCTCATATACATACAGAAGCTTTATGTGATGGCCCAATTGCTTCAAAAGAAAGAGGTTGCCGAGAAAGTTGACGTTTACACGAAGGCGGCCGTAATTGGCGCAATTTTGGTGGCCAACTTCGCTGTTTCTTTATATCAGCTTTGGCAGGAAATTGATGCACAGATACGGAAGGAGAAATACGCAAAGGGCACGGCGATCGAAAATATCGGAATTTCTGAAGCTGAGGAATGATACGATGATACTGCTACAGACAAATATAAATACACATAGACATCGTTTCTTCGTTACGTACCACACTATTCGCTATCGTGCGTTTCGTCAAAAGCCACGTTTGAGGCGTTCTTTTTCTTGCGCCCCCGCTCGCTCTTCTTGGCTTTTTTGGCGGGTTTTTCGCCCGCGTCTTCGTCTTCATCGTCGTCGTCAGCGAAAAGCTCTTTTTCGTTGACGTTGTTGGTATCATACAACTTCTTGGCCTTCTCGATCTTCGCTAGTTGCTCCCTGATGTAGTTCATTCTGCCCAACTTGAGCGGATCATTGCGCAAAGCAAAGGGCAAGTCGTCGATCTTAATTCTCGACCGTCCATGGGATTTGGCGTACTGTGATGCTTGCTGGGACAAATCCACCAAGAATTCGACCAAGCAGTCCTCGAGGCAGTTGATGGTGGAGTCGAGCGAAACAGGGCCGTCACCCATCGCGTATAGAAGGGTTTCGATGTCTTTGGAAAACACCCGTGGCCGTCTGCGGCGCCTGGAAGGCTGCATGGGTACTCCTCGGTACGGATACATGGGTGCTTTGGCAATGCTGTGGTGCATTCTTTGATGAGCACCAAGAGCCACTCTGTGGTGTACGGGTGCACGTTCACCCGGGTCTGGGCCCCGTGGAGTATCAGGCGTCTTCCAGCGGACACGCTTCGAAAGGAGTCAAGCGGAACCCGTACGCTCTAGAAGTAAACGAGGAGTCACTCAGTTGGTTTCTTGGGCCAAAATACGTTCGAGCAAGCCTGCGGGCGGGGTTGGAAGCGGCGCAAACTGCAATGAGCCATTCTGAACCGCCGAAATTTTTGCCTCGAGCTCGCCGCGGGACAAGTCGGCAATTGAAAGATGGGCAAGACAGTTAGCAGCCCCGAATTCAGTGGCGACCTGTGTTTGGTGGTTGTCCATCAACGTATCGTTGACCACGACAATGAGCGGCTTGGACAAGCGAAGCGTGTCGAGAATGGAGCCTGTGCCAGCGTGAGAGACAACCAAATCCGCTGTCTGGATGTAGCTGGAGATGTCAGGCGAAAAACCAAACAAGGTGACGGTAATGTCGCCATTGGACAAGACCAAAACCGACTTGTCGTTGGTGTCGTTCTGGATGTCCAAGTCCAACAGCTCTACAAGGCCGGAGCGGGCCATGACGTCACTGATGTATTGCTTACTGGCGCTGTTTCCCCTGGCATCAATTTCATTTCCGTACTGGATTGTGATGGAACGGTAGCCTGTATTTGCAAGGAACTTGACAAAACGAGGCTGGGCCACGTGATCGAGAAGCTCTTTGAACGTGACTGTTGCGCCAGTCGTGAAGAGAATGGACATTGTAAGTTTAGGGTGGTGGCGGAGATGGCAGACACACCAGGAAGCAGCAGCCAATGGAGGAAAGCGCTCCTACCGTGGTGGCTTCATTGCCCGAAGCCGGCCCATGTGCGAGAGGTACGGGTGCTTTCCGGCTCAGAGGAGGTGGGGTGCGCGAGACGATGGCGGGGCAGGCGGGGCAGGCGTTGGAAATTGCGGCTGCAATATACGGAGCAGAATGTTCGGGTTAAGGCGGCCTTGGGAGCGGGCCGAGTCGTCCCAGATGGATTTCGTGTTTTCTGTTTTGTTTATTGGCGCTTCTATTAGCCATTTCCCCGCTAAGCGGGATGGCCAAGAAGAATCTGTTTGTCGGGTAAAATTGGATAGACGCGCTTGACGACTCCACACGGAGTACAGCAGAAAAACCCGTCTTTGCAGAGACAGACAAGAAATGAACTAAAAAAAAAAAAAATTGTTCGAGTTGCCGGGAAGAGAGATGGCGATGAGAACAATTCGCAGTGACGAGACGTAGTATAGGAGAAGCCGAGCAATCAGAGATCCAAGGTCAAGTTGATATTCTAGATTTCGAGTGTGGAATTCTGGAACGAGAGTTTCAGTCTGTTTGAAAAAATGCCTGTGGGCGGCATCGACTAGAGAGAGAATCCCGCCATACGTGGGTGGACGAGTGAGTGAAGGGGAAAGCAAAAGGAATTAACGAAAGCAGAAAACGAAGCGGAAGCAGACAACGAAGCGAAAGCAGAAGACGAAGCGAAAGCAGACCCCGAAGCGAAAGCAGACCCCGAAGCGAAAGATAATCGGAAAATCAAAACTCAGATGAAGCTTGTATACTAAGATACAGGAACCAAGGCCGAGTAAAGCTTAAACCCAAGGAAAAAAAAGCAAAGAAAAGCTAAACTACAGAAAAAACAAACAACCGCTCAAGTAGCCCAACAAATGAGAATAAGGAAACGGAAGAAACAGTGTGTGCAAAACCAGGACGAGAGGCATGAGAGGCCAAGCGAGGGCAAAAGTTACGGTCAGATCCCACCTGAAAAAACAGCAAGAAAACACACGCATCCCACTGTCCTTTTCATTCGCTGCCTGGTGTAATCGGCACTTCCCCAGGTTCACCGGCATACAGTCGGAGTGCATGCGCGCCCCAGCTTTCGGGGTCGGAGCCGTCGCTCGTGATGCGACTCGCGTCTATTTTTTGCCTGCAAAACCCAACATCACTGCAGCGCAGGTGCGTATGCCTGCAGACGCGGGCCCACCAAAGCCAAACCCGACCTGATCTTCATGCTTAATTTACTGCTGGTCCGGCTGACGCCCCTTCCAGCCCGAAAGTGCTGTGGCCCTATGGATTTCACGCTTGGTTCCAGGCTATTCTCGCATCCGTCTGCGAGAAAAGAACTTGGACCGAGCCTTGTGGGCCAGCTAAATATAGCCGGAAACGCATCGCTGTTGCCAAATTCGGCCTAGCTGCCTCTGTCGGTCGGAAGGTCTGCCCGACGCGCGCGCCTGCGTCCGCCGCCTTCGGCGGCTGACGGCCGGAGTTGCCGTGAGAATGGTACTTCTCGGTGCGCTACCCAGCGCTCTTTGTTTTTTTTTTTTTTTTTTTTTTTTTTTTCCGTTCTTTCTTTTAACTTTTTGGTTTGCGCCGGAGATCCCCGGCGGTGTGAAGCGGTAGTCGAAGCCACAGGCTCGCACCGGCACGTCGATCGAGTGACGCTGGGTCGTACATCACTCCATTCCCGCGCGTGCCCCTGCCTCCGGAATTGGAATCGGCGGCGCCCGCCGTGTTCCGAACCTTCATGAGGCGCCACTTGCGCCTGGTCGAATGTTCGAGCCGTTCCGACAGCCAACTCGCCGCACTTTCGGGGGCGCCCGCCGGAGGTGCTCCACACCGGGGGCACCGGGGGCACCGGGGGCACCGGGGACCGTCACTTCCGTCGGCGGCTATACGCGGTCACCGCCGGAAGCTTACGCGGAAAAGCAAAGATGCCTTGCGTGATTCTTTTCTTGAACCTCCCCAATGTGGCACTCCCGCTCTGCACCTGGCTTCCAATGTAGTCATGTCTAGTTTGGATTCTCGGTTCGTAATTGGTGCGCCTGTACGCACGCCCCAGTTCTGTATGTTCCTGACACAGCACTCCAGTTGCACCTGCACCAAACCGCAATCCCCCGGACTTTCACCGTGCCGCTTCTCCAGGTTTCGCCTTTTTTCTTCACCTCGCTCGCCGACCCTTCGGAACTGCCTGCGTTGCTTCCTTTTCCCTCCCTGTCTTTTTCCTCCAGCTACCACCAGCCTCTGTTTCTGTGACCCGTCTGCCTGCTTCTGTCCCACCGCCTGCTAGAACCGTTGCTTAAACCCTGTCCGTTCCTGCTGTTCTCGTTCTTGATTCCCGTCCTTTTTCCTCCATCCTAACACCGTAACTGAGTCCCACATTCCCCCCCTCTTTCCACCTGCCCCAAGATCCACAGCTCCCCCAAGTATGTTTGCTGATGCCATGGCTCCCTCTGAGCCTGCGTTGTCCAACGCCGTCACACAGCCTATTCCAAAAAAATCTCTTCAAATCAGAACGGACAAGCCCAGACCCCACGCGTGTTCCATCTGCACCAGAGGATTTGCCCGTCTCGAGCACTTGAAACGTCACGAGCGCTCCCACACAAACGAAAAACCTTTCCAGTGTGCCGCCTGTGGCCGCTGTTTTGCCAGACGTGACTTGGTCCTCCGCCACCAGCAGAAACTCCATCTGCACGTGTTTTCCGTGGTGCGTCGGGGCCTGTTGCCCACAACCTTGTCCCTGAACTCTCCCTCCAGCACCTCCAATGCCTCCCCATCCGCAAACGAAAACATCATCATCTTGCGCAACAACACAAAGGCAAAGGCCCCGCTCCCCGACAGCCTGTCTCCTGGGGCTCTTCACAGCACACAGCTTTCGAATCTGAACGCCCTGTCACCTACCCAGTCGTCTCGCGGCTCCTCGTTGCTGCAGGGCATGTCGGCCACTCCATCGGCATTCAAAAACAGACTAAACTCCATCGATTCGGATCATCACGACTTGTACGGCCACATCCTTTCTCCAAACTCCAACTCCTGCAGCAACACGCCGTTCACCATGCCCAAGAACGGCACCGCGCTGCTTGTCTCTGGTTTGGACATTGACCCTCTACATGCGATGCCAAACACCCAGCAGCTCTCTCCCATGACTGGCGACCTGCCCGGTCTGAAGGACAAGGAGAAGACCCCGAAACTCTCGCTCAGCGAAGAGTTCTTGGCTGGAAATGTCAACCAGAAAGGTGCATATGATTACATCAACTCCACTAGGTTCAGCAAGAACTCCCTTGCCAACCAAAGGCACGCTTCCTTTTCCGCCACTTCCGGCTTGTCTTACACAAACTTGCAGGATGCTTTAGCCATCAAGAATCACAGTGACTTCCCAAGAGTCGGAGACGATAACTTCAGCTCTCACGATGCCAGCTCGCAAAACGCTTTTGGCAAGTACGGAGGTATCAACCTCAACAATTTGAATGAATTCGACTGGTATGACTTCAATCTATCCGATGCCACGGCGAAAGATAAATCAAAGATTACTGTTAGCCAAAAACCAGAGTTTTCGCAGGCTGGCATTCGCTCTCCTCGTGAAAAGCACCACCAACCCACCACATTGATGACCATTCCATCTGAATCGAATCTTATCGAAAAAATTCCAAGTGACTTTTTTCTGAACAACATCTTAGCGAGCCATCAATTTGATGACCCTAATCATCCTCACCACATCAAGGATAACTTTGCTTTGGGCTACAATTTTCCCAATATGTCTCTAAATGAGGCCAGCCCCCAGATTTCGGCTGATAAATCAGTAATGGAGCCTCTCCCCGAAAGTATTCTGTTGCCTCAAAAATCCCCAAAATTAGTGGTTTTACAAGAGCAAAAAGAAAAACCAAAACCAAATTCTCGCTCTGCTTCCTCAGATATGTCCTCCCAAGAGCCGAAAAGAAATAAGCTCGGTTTCACCAATGAATTCGATGACCTCGACTGGGTGGAACAAATTAAAACTATTCCTCTTGACCAAGAAATCCCACAAGCCTCTAGCAAAACCGGTTTCCTAGGTATGCCATACATAGCTGACGAGTTCCAAAGCGATGAGGTCTTTTCACTTTTCAAGTTGAGACAAGAGGAAATGGTGAGGCAAAGAAGTCAGGTTGACGTGACTAAAAGTGAACCTTCACCTTCAAACTTGAAGCTCATGAGATCCAGCAGTCTGCGTTCAAACTCCAAGGTGATGTTCACGATCGGTGACTCTACCGATTTTATCAATGAAGAGCTTAGAATGCGTATCACCGAAACAAGCAAACTCGCAGATGACCAGCTCCCGTCATTGTCAGACTTGAATGCTTACATGAATTTGTATGTGGAAGAGTTTAACAAATTCTTCCCTTTCATTCACATGCCAACTTTGCAGAATCCAATGGTGGACAATTTCGAAAATATTCCTTTGATCCTTTCAATGTGCGCTATTGGAGCTCTCTATTCATACCATGACTCAAACACCCTTCTTTTGTTTAACTTGTCGAAACACCACATATTCAAATTTTTTGAAACAGAAGTGACCGCAAACAAGTTGCAAATGAAAAAAGTTCCGATCATGGCTCATCAATGTCTCGTCCTCCACATTTTCATCTCCATGTTCCTCAATGAGCCAAACATGATCGACATCACTTCGAGACAAATGAAATCTATGGTCGGGCTTATCAAGTCCACAAACTTCCACAAGCCATTGGACAAATTCCTCGTTCCTCCGCCAGACGTGGGTGAAGGCGCTGATTTAGTCGTTTTGCAAAACAACTTTGATTACTTCATTATGGCTCAAACTCGTATCAGAACAATCCACACTTTTTACCAGATGGAAGTTATTAGGTCTATGCTTCTTGGCCACTCTTTCCCCATGTCTGGATTAGAGATTAAGAGTGGAACTCATTGTTCCGATGAAGCTTTGTGGAGGTCTGGAACAGCGTCCGAGTGGTTCTCGATTCTCACGAAATCCCAGAAACAGAACATTGTCGATTTGAGCAACAATGAGTCTATCGATCATTTGTCACAAAAGCTCGATGATGGAAGGTTTACGGAGTCAGCATTCACGTTGAACAAGTCATTTGCTTTGCTCATGTACGTGCATGAGCAGATTCTGAAAGAGCATCACGAGCTAGCAAACACGGACGATGTTTTAAACTGGAGAGTGGTGAACAGACCCAAATTGGACTCTTTAATTAAATCGTGGGAGGCATATTTTTCGAGAACAGGAGGTTTCGCCATTGTCAACAATAACAATCACGAAATGCTCAACAAAAGCGCGGAGCTCAAGCTCATCCTTCCTCTTCTTGCATTGGCCAAGGTGAGAATTAGGATCAACTTCACCCCCATTTCCACAAAGGTGTTGAACAAGGACTGGAGTGGTATGAAGCATGAACTCGACAGTTTAGAAAAAGACGTTGACGCGTTGAAAGAGACAGCCAGATATGCCATTGAAATTCTCCAGCTCTGGGTGCACAACATCTCGGTTCTCAACAATGCCAAGCAGACATCGGTGAGGACTCCTGTGTTTTTCGTCACTGCAGTTTTTTTGTCGGTGACCATCTTGAGCAAAAACCTCAGTGTTATCGAAAAGGCAAGCCTGCTTTCTGTGGCTGACAAGGCGTTATGGTTCGAGTGCGAGAGGACCTTGAGAGAGATCGAAAACACGCTCAATCCGAACGAGGAGTCGCCCTACTCGGAGTTTTTGCGCAAACAATCTAAGGGTATTTTTGACTATGCCCAAAGCCGCGAGTTCAAGCTTAACATCCAGCAAGTGCTTGACGACATGCAACAAAAGGGCATGATGGCGGACAAGATTAAACAATGCAGTCTCCTGACGTTTGCGTTGGGACTCGGCGTGCGGATCCTCGCAGATGCGCCACTTTGGCCTTTGGCGATGATATTCGCCGAGGCACTCAAAAACATGGCTATCGACATCAATCTCGGCTCATAATGTGCAGAGATACATTTATTTATTCCCACAAGACCACACTATTATTTATTTACACGAAATCATAATACTTCATACCTCCAGAATGTAGCATTGAGAACCAAGACCATAGCTTGCACGAAACAAGACTGCGTAGTTCATGGATGCGAAATCTTGAAAAACACCCAGACCCGCATAGTACGATCTTGGGTATTTGAGCGCACACTGCGACTGATGTTCTCTTTCTCAATTTTGTGATGCTATCTTTCACGTCGTTTGCACTTTGACCCGGTCCATCGAGCAGACATCCAAATGCCTCCCACGCACAAATTCCCGGCCATTCTCCATATCTATGGCCAGACCGCCGCAGACGCAAAATTGCTTTTTCTGTCGCGGGCGTTGCAGGAAGCCGCGGGGGTAAATGCGAAAATAATACGCTTCGCACCGCACCTCACGTCATCTCATCGCTAAAGCATTCAAGGTGGTTTCGTTCCTAAAAGCGGCACAAGCATTAGCACGCCCAGCGTTTGCCATGACCGCACCCAAACACGAAGGAAGAGCGCTTTACAACGCCATCGGCAAGCCCAAAACCATCGTGGCGCCCATGGTGGATCAGTCGGAGCTTGCGTGGAGAATCTTACTGAGACGATATGGCGCCGAGCTCTGCTACACCCCCATGTTCCACGCCCGGTTGTTTGCCACGGACGAACGGTACCGCAACAAAATGTGGTCCGAGTGGGACGGCCACGCGGAAAAGGACCGGCCGGTGATCGTGCAGTTTTGCGCAAACGACCCGGACTACTTGCTCCAGGCGGCACAGTTTGTCGAAGACAAATGCGATGCAGTGGACTTGAACTTGGGCTGTCCGCAGGGCATCGCCCGGAAGGGCCACTACGGTGCGTTTCTCATGGATGACTGGCCGCTCGTGCACAAGCTCATCCGCAAGCTTCACACCCACCTCAAATGCCCGGTGACGGCAAAGATTCGCGTGTACGACGACTGGGAAAAGAGCTTGGAATACGCACGGATGGTGATCGACGCCGGTGCCCAATTCATCACCGTCCACGGCCGCACACGGGAAATGAAGGGCCAGGCCACCGGCTTGGCGAACTGGAAGACCTTGCGGTATCTCCGCGACAACTTGCCCGCGGACCAGGTATTTTTCGCCAACGGAAACATTCTTTATCCTTCCGACTTGCTGCGGTGTACTGCCGACGTGCGCTGCGACGCCGTGATGTCGGCCGAAAGTAACTTGTACAACCCAGGTGTGTTCTGGACAGCATCCGAGGACGTGGACAAGCAGTTTGCACGGGTCGACAAGATGCTTCGCGAGTACTTCGAGATCGTCAAGACCTGTCCCGGCGAAGCGTCACGGACCGCCATGAAGGCACACTTCTTCAAGCTTCTCCATGCCTTCCTCAATGTGCACAAGGAGTTGCGCCCAGTCATCGGCAAAACAAGCGTGCACGCTCCGTTTGAAGACTGGGAGGCCATTGTGGTCCAGGTCGAGAAGTTGGTGGAGGCCATCTACCAACAGCCCAACATCGCCGAGTTAGATGTCATTACCGACGGCGATATGCAGCCGTGGGGAGGTCGCTACAAGACCGTTCCATACTGGCGGTGTCAGCCGTACTTCCGCACGGTCAATGGCGAGAAGCAAAATGCCCGTGTATTAAAGATTGCCGCCAGCGACGAGGTCTCGGCCAACAGCGGCGGGGAGTCCAAAAAGCGCCATGTGGACGGGCCACAAGGAGACGAGGCTGGAGCCAAGCGGACCAAGGAGGACACGCAAAGCGAGGCAGTGGACGAGTCAGTGACGGCGGCGCCGGCACCCCTGACATAAAATGATACACGACAATACATAGTGGCGACACGGTTATTCGGCAGAGCCAAAGTGAATAGGTGATGGACGGTCACGTGCGCCCATGATAGGGCCCACATGTTCGATCAACTGCGACGAGTCTCTACCACACTATCGTCACCAGCAACGCGTACCATGTCGATTTCCTGTGTCCGGGTACCCGCTACCAAAACCGCCAAAAATGCCATCATCTTTGTCCACGGCTTGGGCGATTCTGGTGATGGCTGGTCCTGGTTCCCCCAAGTTATGAGCCAGACCGGTCTCTTCAAGTCGCAGCCTGAAACCAACTTCATCTTCCCCAACGCCCCCAGCATCCCTATCACTGTCAATGGCGGCCACGTGATGCCTGGGTGGTTTGATATCTACGAATTCGGTGGCAACGCCTCCAGACAGGATAAAGACGGCTTCTTGAAGTCTTGCGAGGTCGTGAAGCAGCTCATCCAGGAGCAGATTCGTGACCACAATATCGATCCGGAACGCATTCTCATTGGCGGATTTTCTCAGGGAAGCGCCATTTCCATGGCTACGGCTGCGCTTTTGGACTTCAAGATTGGCGGCTTGGTGTCTATTTCGGGCTTCTGCCCAATTCCTGACACTATCAGGGAATTACACAACAAAGAAGGTATCAACTTCGACATTCCGGTGTTCCAGGGCCACGGTGACGAAGACCCCATCATCCCGCACGACGTTGCTAAAAGCGCTTTCACCTTTTACAAGTCTTTGGGTTTCAAGCAGTGGTCCTTCAAGACTTACGAGGGCGTGGGCCACTCCACAAACAACCAGGAATTGATCGATGTGATCCGCTTCATCTCTGCTGCTCTTGATAAGTAAACGCAAGGACTATGCGACAAAATGCTGCTCGTTGTTGCGCTCTCTTCCACCGCTCCGGCGAGTACAGAAATGCGATGTAGGAGACAAGAAGAATAGGAATAAAAGATAAGAGAAAAAAAAAAAAATGGCCCAAAGACTTCCGCCTGATTTAAGCCGACCAGTATGAGGCCCGTGCTGCAGTCTTCAGCTCCCCTTGTTGATGTTATGGCGTGGCTGATGGCTGGCGGAATCCAATCGGCGCATCAGTACCGCCTGCGCCCTGCGGGCCGCTACTTGTTCACGTAAAGATCACACTTGTATATGGACACGTTTGGATTGCAATTGCCAAACAACACCAACCACACGTTCTGGCCATGCAGACGTCAAGTGTCAAATTGCCCCAAGACACGTCCGCGTTCAGCGCAGCGCCCGTGTCAGTCCGTGAAATGTCTCCAGTGGACAAACGTTACTACGCGCAAGTGGAGAAAGTCTTGGCCTCGTTTGATGGGCTAGATGAGTGGGCAGACTACATTGCCTTTCTCTCCCGGCTCTCGAAAGCTCTTGACTTCCCACTGGAGCCTCACACTGTGTCGTGGATTCCGTTGTCCGATCAAATACTGGGCAGATTGGCCCTCTGTCTATCTCTGCTGTTGCCCAGTGGGGTTCACCAGAAGGCCTTGGGTGTCTACAAAAACGTGTTTGACGCTTTGAAGCCTGCTGTGCTCAACGAGTCCACCGTTTTGTGGCTTCCCGGCCTTTTGCCCGTGTTGTCATACGGATCCATGCAAGTCAAGCCTCTTGTGCTCGCTCTCTACCGAAACGCTCTTTTCAAATATTCCACTTCTCAGGTATTGAGAAAAATCACCAAACCTATGATTCTTTCACTCCTCGCTGGCTTGGAGGATGAAAATTCAGAAGTCTATGATGATGTCCGGGACATCATGGAAAACTTCAAGACAAGACTAGCTGACGACACGTATTTCTGGAGAACGCTTTTTCTCTGCATTATAGCAAACCCTGAAAAACGAATTGGCGCTCTTAATTTCTGCAACGCCAGACTCCCCGTGTTCACGCCTTACCAACAAGGCGAGAGAAAGAAGTTATCCCCGGAAGCTCAAGCTTGTTTATCGTCCGACTCTGGGCTCATGATCAGAGCATTCGCTGCTGTTCTCAACACCTCGTCTAAATTCAACCCAGCAATTGATGTTGTGGTGATCCGCGGCTTTTTTGATTTGTTGATCTCGCGTCTCCCTCTCCATTCTCCCCTTTTCAGTGAAATGCTCAGCACTCATGACCGGGAATTTCTTCTCTTGAGCTGCTGCAAAATTACCTTGCGCAAAGATATGAGTCTTAACAGAAGGCTCTGGAACTGGCTCCTTGGTCCTGGCTCCTGCGAGGAGTCTTCAAAAGCCGTCGACTTGAAGTCTTATTTCAAAACGTATGCCATGCCACATTTAGGTAACGCTTTTTTGTCACTCATTACCTCCAAAAACACTTCAAAGATGCTAGACGCATATATAATGTCTTCAGTGCTCATTATGTATCGCTGGGAGATCAGCCAGGTCATCACCCCAATATTATTTGTTCCAATTCTCCAGTCGTGCTTCGAGTCTCACTTATCTCGCGACTCAAGGTTCCCGGCTTTACTCGATGCAGCAAGAAAGTTTTTCGATGAAGTTGAGACCGTTCACATTTGGAGCTATATTATCCTTGATGTCATTCTAGATAACAAGTCTGACCACCTGGGCCTATTGCTATTCGTTCTCAAAAACTTCTCCTGCTCAGAGGAAGAGCGTTCGAATCATGTCCCATTAGCTTTGCTTGCTCTCCTTTCGACACGTAATGTCACCGATGATTCTGTTCAAGTACTTCTTATTTTATGCGACTTGGCACAACCGGAGCTCTTTGCTCCGCTATCGATTGAAACGCAAGATGAAAGCAATCAATCAGACATCTGCGCCAAACTAAGGTCCTACTATGGTAAGGAATCTTGGGCTGAAGTGAGCGAGGTTCTCTTTTCGGGTGTTTGGTTGAGCCAGAAAATCCTCAGCTTGCTCGAAGAATGGTACATTTCTAGCTTAAGCATCCAACTGCAAAGCTTCCCTATATCCTGTGTTCTTGATGATTTCGTCAACAGTATTCCATTTGAGGAGGGCTATAGGAGTGTTAGCAGCGAGATGCTTAGAAAAGCGATTTTGGATAACCCTGAACACTCCTGGGATGGTGAAAACATGAACGTTAAAAAGTTGCTCAGCATTGTCAAAATCTGTCCTTACGTTCTACGGGAAGCCTCTGCGCAAGAAAAGTCGAAAGTCTTGAAAATC
>JAKUBD010000018.1:20558-39223 GCA_030563125.1 Metschnikowia laotica
GGGGCATGCTCGCTTCTCCATATCCAGCAAATGGTCAGGTAGAATGCGTTCACTCAATTTTTGACTTGCAAAAGGTCTTCAGTCTGTATGAAGTCGAGGCCGGACTTTGCTTCATGTTACTGAAAACGCCTCTCCATCTTCGGGCTCGTATATTTTACAGACTCTGGAACTTGTCCGATAATGTTGTCGATGCAAATGGTTTGTTGTCGGCGCCTATCAACATCATGTTGGACTACTTGCGGGAGTCAGGAATTTCATCTTGCGAGGTTCAGAATTTCATCACGAACGTTATTGATGATGGGTCTGCCAATCGGTTCTACAAATTACTCACGCATCCCATTTTGACTTGTCCTCTCACAAGTTTTGTTGAAGGGACAATTGGGCCGTCAGATGAGTTAAAACTTTTTGAATACCACTGCGAAACAGTTCTCAAAGTCATTGATATGGATCAAAAGTTGATAAAGGATTCTCTCAAACACGAATTTATCGAGGTCGACAATAAGTTTGCTGGTGAAGATCATCAAAAAAATGGAAGGGAGGTGACAAACTACAAATCGGCAATTGTCGACTCCCTCCTTCGATTTTTGCAACGCCCGGTTTCAGATGATGTCTTGAATCTGAGTCGGTTTGAATCATATGCCACATGTCTTTCGGTTGTTTTGTCATTATACACAACGCTCATGACAGGCTCTGAATCAAATTATACCGATCATTTCGAGTCTATTGTGACGACAACTCGCCATCTTTTGAAGCCCCCAACTAAGTTTGATTTGATTAAAAATGACGTGACCTCTATGCTCATCAGAACCATCACAAAACTTCACGACTATGGAAGAAAGATGAATATCGATCTAACACAAGTTCTTGATACAGGAAACCTGGAAAAAAGCTATCTTGTCTCGTTCATCATAGAGGGCATCGAGCATGCTTTCTCGCCCTCTCTTTTGGAGGATTGGTTTGTGCTTTTGAAACTGACATTATACTCTTTGAATGATGAAATATTCCAGATTCTTCTACCATTAAGCGACGCGGTCATCAAAAAGATGGGCATTCTTTTTGAGGCAGCATCCCAATTCAACAAGATTGAGGGTTGTCCTGACATTGAGCTTTGCTTGCAACACTGTATACATGGACTCGGCGATGTTTTGACCATGGTGCACTCTTATCTATTGACCGCAACTACTCGAAATGGACCAAAAAGTACTTCCAATCAGAATGGATTCCTCGGAAATGTCATTCTGGGCGTCTTCCAAATCGAGTCTCCGTCTGTAAAGACCGAGGAGGAGCAACGCGCTCATACAATTATCATCGCCTTCCAAGACGCGGCAAAGATTGCCTTTGATATCTGGAGCTGGGCAGACTCCAAGCCAAAAATCGAGCATGAAGCGCTCTTTGCTTCGCAAATGTCCATTACTCAGGTAACTAATAAAGTCAAACTTGGCACCAGAAGACTACTCGAGACACTAAGCGAGCTTGAGCGCCAGGAGATCATTGAAGTAATCGTGGCTAGTGAGCAAGCTTTAGACGTTAAAGTCAAAATTTTACATCTACTTGATAGCGGCCACTCCCAATTGACTATTCCGCATTTATGGAACTCAATTTTCACAATTTGCTCACCAGACTTGATCCCTGAGAAAAACAGATCGACCTTATATGCTGGCGCGAGTGAGGCTCAGCTTTCCTTTTTTTTGAGTGCACTTTATGACTCAATTGATAATGAGGCTACAGAGACGGTCTGGAACCTCACGCAGCCATATTTGAAGCAGGTGAGTGCTAACACAACTCCCTTAAGTAACCTGCTTCTTGGGATTTTAGAAGCCATTCGTGTTTGCTCGAAAAAACTCAAGCATCATGACTCAAAAGATGGCAGGAAAGGAAGTAAAGAGCTTTCGGGTTATTTCATGACAATTCTTACGGCCCTTGTGAGCAAACGAGCTGTGTCGAGCCAGACTGGTGATGATGACCGCACCGACGAAAAGGAAGTGGCTACCTACATGTGTGAATTGATGGAATATTTGGATGGCATATTGCAAGACTCAGACAAAGTCAATACAGCAGCGACAACAATATTGACCACATTGGTTCTTCCGCACGTGAAGACAAAAGCAAAAGCAGCATCAGCACAGACGAAGATCCCCCCACATATCATTGAGTTGATAGAGGCAACGGGCAGGACAAATCCCAATAAAGCATGGAAGAGTATCGTGCAAGATGTCTTCATGAACGGCCAGTTTTTTGCTGAAAACAATGCTTCCGATTTCGAACGTGTAATGGGCCTTTGGATTGAGAGCGACCCAGATAAGATGCTGGAGCTCATTATCAAGGTGACACCATCATTGCAACCTACTGCGGCGAAGATATTCATCTGGAACGAGAAATCCGAGGTGCAAGATCGTGTCCATGCACTCAAGCGAATCTCTTACCTTATTGCTATCCAATCGCAGGACTTTTTTGGCAAAGATTTGGAGGACCTACTCTCACACATCGAGACAGCATTGAACAGTTCGTGTCCTTCACTCTATAAGAAGGAATCGCTAAATGTGTTCAGGGCAATCGCCATGAATTTCAGCGAAACACATTTGCAGTCTCATTGGCTGTTGATCATTCAGTCTTTGAGCGGAGTGTTTTCGGCTATGCTCAACAAAGGCCCTAAAGAGCTTGCGTCTCTAGATGATGACGAGCTCTCGCTCTTGCTAGCCGCATGCAAATTGCTCGACCAGTTGTTGCTTATTGGAAACGATGACTTTAATCTCAGTTCGTGGTTGTTTGTGACTGACGGATCTGTTTTGGGCGATGAGTCTGGTGAAATAACGTACATGGGACGTTTGGCCACGATCACCGATGGATTGTTGTCGAAAGAAAACCCGATTCCTGTCAGTGGCCTGCAACTTGACGAGCTCGCCAAGCCATTGCTTCTTGGAGTGCGGGAGATAGGCAGCGTTGCCAGCTTGAAAAAATTTTTCGGCCTGTTGAGTTTCATCACCCTCGAGCGTTTGTACCGCTTGTGCAAGCCGGATTACGAGGCCTGCCAGACCGACCTCATCCAAGACTTGGCGGTGTAAAATACGATAAAGTCGATCTAGCTTTGTCACCGGGCACTTCCAGCCAGCAGTCCTTTTTGTAGTCCACGAATCACGACACTTTCTGTCGAAGGCCAGCCGAGAGTATCCTTGCAACTACAGCAATGCTAGTCAGAAATGCTGGTCGATATGACTCCATTTCAGCATGGTGGAAAGCGCCACACGCGCCGCGCCCCATCAACAGTCGATACGCGCTCGTAATTATGTTTTGTCTTGTGTGCGCGACTACACCCATCATCGACAGTCAAGTCTCCAGCCGCCGTCATTCTAAACACGCCAGTATTGTCCCTCTATAATGGCGGAGTATGGCACGGATAGAAACGCTTTTGAGCCGGCGTCTTCTAGTGTCGGCCTCCGCGCCAGCCGCGTCAGCCGCTCCGGGGAAGCCGGGGAAGCCTTTCTGAACGACAAGCCTCACCCACAACATCTCAGTGATCCAACGTCCCCCGCAAATTTGAGTGAACGATTGGTGCGTTCGCGACGAGTGAGTGCTTCTCCTGCCACATCCTCCATGAAATACTCTCTGTTCGGAAAGAAATCGAACCACGTGCCCATTACTCGGAGCGGAAGTATCACGATGGATACACCAGCGGCCTCCAACCGATCAGACATCCTACAGGATATCTTGCGGAGCATCGAGCGTGAGAAAGACAGCTCGGCTCGTCAAAATCCCCTTTCGTCGCCCTCTCACGCAAAACCCGCGGCTGAATCCGGCCCGCCGTCTCGGACTTTTATAAAGGGCTTGGGGACAATGGACGACGTGGAATTCGACTCCTCAGACCACGAGCTGCCTATCAAGGCCTTGAAAAACAGTCTATCGTCGGCGCCGGATTCTCGCCTCGCGTCGGCCACGATTCCCGCTGTTACAAATCCCAATGGTTTGGGTTCAGACCCACCTATCTCCGTACACACACCCAGAAAACTGTCACCACTACGAAGAGAGGTTCTCCGGTCTTCGAGCTCCAAATCAGTCATGTCTGCTGCCGATGAAATTGCTCTCCAGATTCATGAAAGTGGTGCCGCCCGGCTGAGGTCAACCCAGGAGATACTTGACCAGATCAATTCCAGCATCGACCTCATTCGGCCACTAACAGAGAACAATCACTCAGACACCGCCGTGAATAACCTGGACAGCCCGGACGAGCAAGAGCTTTTGGACGACTTGAGTAAAGTCTTGCCTGCTTTCTCAAATCCCACAATGCCGACCGCGGCTAACATCAACACCCCTCTGGTGGCATCGAACCCAATTGACTCGGTTGACGACCTCCTCGATCGCATGCGTCTGGCGACGAAAGAGTCTCCCAGAAATCTTGTGAACACGGGATTGTCCCCCGACTATGCCTCGCCATCGCCAATGAACGACACCCCGGGTACTCAAATTAGGACAATGAATATTTCGAAGTCCTTACACCGGAACAGGTCGACCGGACGAAAGCTTGCTGGTAAGTATGCGAGCGAAAAGCTCAAGAAACGAGCAAGCAAGCCAGCACCGGGCTTTCCAAGCTGGCTGTATGAGCAGTGGAACAAGCTCGAACGGTTAATACAGCTGTCTATTCCACACACGGTCATTATCAACAACGAGCTGGTTCAGCGAGACCTCGGCTGCTCACTGAGAGAGCTCGCGCAGCGAATTAAATTCCTTTCGAGGAAGGAAAAAAAAGCGGCCTAGGATCTGTAAATTACTGTATCAATTAATATGTACTATATGGCTATCTTAACACAAAACGTAAGATGGGTGCAATTAAAAAACGTTCGAAAGAACGTCTTGGAGAGTGTCGGAGGACTGCTCCTTCTTGAATTTCAGCTTGGCATCCGCACGAGTACTAGTAAGATCCTTCTGGGCAAATGTTCTCTTGACGTTTGGCTCTTCGAAAGCATCACCCATCTGCTTTCTTTTTCTGTCCATTTTCCTCGACTTTTCCACGCTGTTAACAAATGTCTTATCAAGCTTGGCTTGTTGGGAAATTTCCAAGGACAACTTAGCTTGTCTGACTTCGTTTTCTTTGGCGATTTGTTGAGTCAAATCGAACCATTTGAACCCGGGCAAGTACTTGATGTTTATAATGTCGTCGTGGTAATAGGAGGACTTCTTACCACCCAAAATACGACCGTTCATCGTTTCAGCGCACAACTTGGCTTCTGATTTTTTCACGAACTCGACCCAGCCTTCGGTGAATCTCTTCTTCTTGTTTCCTCCATACTTCACTCTTCTCTGGTAAGACGCCTGGTCCTCTGGTTTCAAGAAAATACGGTCAAGCTTTCCAAACTTGCTCAACACCGACCGCAATTTGACAGGCTTCATGTAAGGCGGAATGCTGGATAGATAGCACACGCCAGTTTTCTTGATCTTTTTTTGTTCTTTTGCGAGCTGCTCTGGTGTCAATCTTTTGAGCTTCTTCGAACGTACTTTCTGTTCTTCCACCATCGCAGACGTCTCGTCAAGCTTGTTCTTGCCGGTCTGGTTTTGATAGTCATCTGTGCTTATTTTATTGGCACTCTTTGGCTTATCTTCACTGTCCGAAACATCGTCGTCCTCGTCGTCGTCTCCGGTAGAAAATCGGTCGGGTTTGGATTTCTTTGTGGTGTGAAAAACTGTCTCCTCGTCGTCGTCGGAAGAGAAGTCGTTTTCCAGATCGGAGAGCCCGAGTGGCTTCTTCACGTGAGAAGTGCTGCTGCTGTGTGTTTCGGGAGCATCGGAAAAACCGGACTCATCTGATGAAGCCATCTTAAATCGACTTTATGTTCTTCAGCCTGAGATGAGGCAGAGATGACCAGCCAATGTGAGTATGCGTATGTGCAGGACCGATATACTCGTCCTGGTGTGGATCAAAGGTGTCTCTTCTTGGTGGGGTAAATGTGTCGAGGGCCGAATTTTACACGTCAATGGCATCGTTAATGCTTCGAGAGACGACGTCTGTATCCGGAGATGTGCTCATTGGGGGCGAGAGGACTACAATTGGTCTTCCAATCGGTATCGTAATGACTTTCAAAAAATGAATTAAGCTATTTACTTCTTCTCGGCATCAGCAGCATTCTTAGCACCCTCGGTGGCACCAGTAACGACACCACTGACGTATTGAGCGGCGTTGGCAACTTGCTCCTTAGCAATGTCGACGTAACCTTGAGCGGTTTCGGCGAGGGAGGCCTGCTCCGTTGCTGCGGCGTCCTTAGCATCGTCGTGACCTTGCTTGGCATTGTCGGCGATGGTTTGGCCGAAAGACTTTTGGTTGTCTGGAGTGTTCTTGCCGACAAAGCCATCGACAGTGCTGGTAACAGACTCCTTGGCCTTCTCGAAGGTGGTCTTTTGGCTCTCAGGAGTAGCAGCTTCGGAGATCTTGTCGGTGAATGATTTTCTTCCAGCGTCAGACATTTCGATTAAATCAGGTTTCTAGGTAGGGAGTGATCTAGTTGGGATCTGTTAAAATAATGACTTCGTGGACTCGACGGAGCCTTATATACTTCTTGAATAGCAACCCAAGTGCGTTTCCGCGCTCTGCGACATGACTTTGACCTGCAGCGCTCTGGACTGCATGCACGAGAAGTTACAGCTGAAACATCAATATTTACCAACTGCCGAGTGGAATTAAGGTTTGGCCAGTGTTTCAAAGGTGTACATTCAATGCACCTGGATTGCTGCAGAAACTTGACAGGTTGTCATTGGCATCTCAAAAACAGCCTTTCGACGCCGCCGGGCAAGCACACCGTCGACTTCCTGTATCACGCTATGCTGAGACACCACCGCGTGCAGCAATGTGGGAATGCGCCCGCCCAATGCACTTTCATGCATGGACGGGCGTGGAACCTTCGGGCGCCTCGAGAGATTGCGCGTAGTGATCTTGAGATTCTGTGGAGGTGGCGCAGGGTCGCTCTGGTCTGAGGCATGTCCTCAATTCGCGCTGGAAATTGCTGCTTGTGGCGGAACTCCAGTCATGCGCCACGCAACTTGTGTGAAATGGGTCTGAGAGATTTTACTCTCGAAAAGGCATCAACTCGCCGCCCAGCATTTTCAGAAAATTGTTAGATCCTCTAGCGAGATTGTGCCATCCGGTTCTCAAGACTTATTGCTATTACATATCGCCTGCTTGCTGTTTGATGTGTAAAGGGTGTCAAGTAACGAAAAATGGTTCAACACCATCCAAGCCGGTAAGGAATTGTTTTTTTTTGCACGACTTGCGTCCCCTGTATAAGCACTCGAGTATTTGGTCCAATCTAGCATGGATGGCTATTTTAATTTCACCCCGGTCCGCGAGTGCACCCGGATCAGCTCTCTAGTAGTTTGTATTGCAATTCAAGACATTCGAACGAAGTCATTTCGTAATTTCCCTTTGGTTGTTCTTGCTCGACAGAACCCTTCAAGGAAAACGACTCTTACTCTGAAGTTCCGGCTTTTCGAGTTCATGAAATCATTACTTTTACTTTTTAGCTCAAAATCTCTTTTTATTGCATAAAATCGATATTCTGTTGGCATCTAGTATCGTAACAATGACATTTATTTCGGAACTTTGAACTTGATCGATCCCCACGGCAATATAATGTCATACCATCGCATTTTTCGATTCACTGAAAATCCTCAATCGGAATCCAAACTTCACAGATACGGTTCCAGACTATTGGGTGAAGATGATTAGACCTGAGAAACGAAGTCGCGATTATATGCGCAGTGAGTTTGTTTGTTGGTGAGTTCTCAAGCTCTGTAGTTGCAAAACGGCTCGTATCTCAATGTTTTTGTTTGTTTGTTTCTTTGTTTGTTTTTTTAAAACATTTTGTCGTTAACCAACTCACTTGCCAAATTTCCGCTAGTTGCCTTCAATTTTATGCGGGCCTTTGTAGTGGCTATTGATGATTTGTGCAGCTAGGCGCTCGTATATTAGACCATGGATCAATGGAAATTACAAATCTTAGGATACCTTGTAAACGTCCAATTTTTCCATAATAATTTATGTTTACTGTGTTTTTCGAATTGAAAATTGTCATTACGGTATTGCTTTTTGAATTGGCCAGCAATGACAACCCGTGGTATTGAAAGGGGGAAGGGGCTTCCCCTGAATGAACCTCTGTGGCCATCTCGTTCACCGGGTCATTTGAATCTGGGACGAACAATTGTCTTTCGAACAGTCGTAGAACAGCTGGAGTAAATCATCATCTCTTCAAGACATGCGCTTTTGTCTGCAAAACTCAATTTTCTGTCTATTCTATGGTCTTTCAAAAGCAAATAATACTCTGGGCTGTTGTTAAACAGGCCAGAACCATTCCGATTTACATTGATCTTTAGAGTCGGAGGCCGTGATATGGAAACACTGAACGGTGAGCTAGCCATGAGGGCGACAATGTATTCGGAGAGCCTATTTCCCGCAACAATTTCTTCCGAATGGATAACGCAAACTCGGAATTTGGAATCGCGCCTAAAGGACCCTCCTAGGTGGCTTCAACTTCATTTGATATAGAGTGAGTTGAGGCACATATGGCCGCTTTTGATATCGATGTTCAAAGAATGCGGGTCCTCGTTTTCTACTTTTAACTATCGAGTATCCGAAGCCACCTTGGGTATCATTAATCGTCACAAAGAGCTACCGACTAATGCTGTGGTAATTGTGCTTGCGCTGATGCTGCGGAAAAAATTCCGGAATGGGGACTTTCCAGGGCCGAAATCCACAGCTATTTGCTAGGACTGTTTATATTCAAACCTGGAAAAGAAGCATCAACATAGACTCGGTGATTGCTTTTCAGCAATTGTTCTCGACCCTTTCTCGAGCAAAGCTTAAAGAGCTTTGCTGCTCACAATCTTCGACGCACCAACAATGATCAAATGCTGAATCATTCGAAGCTTTCGCTTTCATTATGGTCGGTCACAAATTCCCGGTGAGCTGTTTCGATTGCAACTTGCATTTCACTAATACTTTTGTATTTGCTCATGAAGTGCAATTGTTCAGCTGCATATCACATATCGACTAGTTCTCTATTTCACTGGATGCGAACTTGGAACTGACTGCCTCATGCTATTTTGGGTCTCCAGACGGTAAAATATGCTTGGCATACATTAGCGTAGGGACAAATCTGGTATGACATTGTCCATCTTCTACCATCACCTCTTGGTGCAGAAATTTTGGCAGTCACCCAGACTCCATAAGTGCTTGGCGTCAAATCTTAGGTTCATGGCGGAGGAGATTCGTAGCCGATGGTGACTTTGCGCAAGGCTGATGTTAGCGTACCTGTTATTCTTGATATTAGCTATTGGGATTTTTGCATGCTCAACTGTCCTAATTCAAGTTTACGTGTCCTATCTGCTAAGTCAATGCCGTGTTTGCGAAGTATAAGACGATAGCCAGCGGAAGAAAGATACGGACCTACTGTTTGAAAGCTTCAACTTTGGTTTTGTCGTCTTTCCGTGATGCACAACTGGTGGCTCCAGAAGTCTAGCTCATGTAATCAAACAATGGCGACTTCAGCTGCTGGTTCATCTATTGTGTGATTACGCACAGTTTTAGTATGCCTCTCTTGTTAAATCGCCTGTTCTTCGCAGATAATGCTGAGCTCGGCATCAGCCTCAGCTTTTCAATGTCTATCCTTGGATCACCCTTGTTTCAATGCATGCCTTGAATAAGTCATCTTGCTTTCCATTTTAAAATCTAGGTTATCTATCAAAGACTCAAGCAACTCTTTTGGCTTGGCGCTGGTTTACGCGGCGTGATCATTATTAATGCCGAAAGCAGCCTCCTTGTGACTAAGATAACAATAGTGTATTTCTTGAACTGTCGGCTAAACCACCAAGTCTGAATTGCACTCAAATAGTTTCATGCGGTAGTTACATGGTTAGCGCTAAATAAAAGCTCACCTAGATAGTTTTTTTTTTTTCTTCTTTTTTAATTCCAAACCATATGATGATGAAGGTTAAAAGGTTGCTCATGCTCCTCATAACAATTGCATGCAGCTGGTGTCATCCTTCCTCGCCAAATAGAACTAGCGAATCTACAAGCACCCCAGATACTCGACTGGACGTTCAGAACCCAACTCGCAAAGCATACTTTTCTACTAAAGGTCAAAATTTAAACAAAATCAAAAGCATTCTTATATTAGGAAACAACTTCAAAGTCAATTGTTGGCGCCTAGGCTGGTATGACAAAGAGGACCTTTATGATTTCAGCTTCACTACCGCGCGTGTCAATCGTAAAGGAGACTTACGCTACGACGACATAGGAGCCATAGTGCATCCAAATAACCGTCTTTATTCACAATTCTATACTATTTCGGACTTCACAAGACTTGACTCCAATTTGAATTTTAGGATACTCCACACTATAAGGTCAGATCGGGAACAAGTTTGGGGTTTGAAACCTGAAGTTCTCGCCCTAACCATTGTTGAACGAATGTACTCAGACGGTTTGATCAGCAAACCAATCATTTCTTTTGAACCTTTGATCTATGGCCAAGAGGTGATACGCATTGGGGCCTCCGGTGGCTTTGGTCTATACGATATGACTTACAAGCCTGCCTCTGAAATGAATAATTTCATTGTTACACAGTTTCAAATCGGAAACTATGTGTACAGCGATCAAATGGTGCTTCATCCTTTGACTACCTGGAACTGGATCAGCCTTCCTGTGGACGTCTTTCATTCCATTTGCGCTGTGACAAAGGCAACGCTTTATGAAGGAAAGTGCTGGGTTCCATGCGGACAGAGGGAGGTTTTGAAAGTCAGCGTTGAGGGACAGGAGGTGGACGTGGACATCACTGCTCTAGAGTCAGAATTTGCTGGAAGCGCATTAGGTTGTCCATTGCTCATTGTCCCGACTACAACTGCAGAGCAATATCTCGGCCGCCCATTCTTTCGCAGTATTTATTTTGAGATTGATTACGAAAAAGCACATTTTGCATTCGCGTCGTTGTCGAACTATGTTTATAAATTACCAACTGATACTTAAACTCAACTGGATTAAGATTTCATCACTTCACTAATAATGTCGTGTTCTCATATGTAATAGTAATGACGTAGAAAAGACTATCAAGTAAGATAGATCAGGAAAGTTCAGACTAATCGCCAGCCCTTTCGTGACGTACATCTGAGCAATGGTATTACAACATTTATCCAAAATAACTTTTAATTCCTGAGCAAGGTTTCATCTCATTTCAACATCTTTTCCACTTTCAAGAATTACTGTTATGCGCAATTCTTTGATCCACGAAAACCCTATTTTTTGTTCGAATGCCGGCTATGGTTATCGTTGTTTCACAAAAAATGGCTCAATAGTCTTTTTTGAAGTAGCGGTCGTGAGCACCGCTCTGGGCACGGACAATTTATGTGGGTGCGAATGCTTGATACAGATACATGCCTCTTTCTTGATAGCCACTATAAGCTTTTTCTATTTATAATATCCTAGCCTCAGAACCTTGTTATGGGTCACATTTCAAAGTGTCATGTTCATATTTTGCCAGTAGCACTTCGCACCTATACAAGCAAAGCCGGGTATAATTTTTGACATTGAGCTTACAGTAGTGATATCTATCAACTTCTCGGGGACAGAAAGTTCATCCCAGTCAAAGCTCCGGGCGAATTGACGGTCACTAGAATTGTTTTGTGGACTCTTTTCATAATATAGTTGAGGTGGTCATCGAAGGCTTTGAGACAATGAGTTCTCTATTCATGCTTTTGCAAGATTTTTCGAGCCTTTCTTTGCTCTCTCCGACTACAAAACTAAACACTTATCTATTCTTGTGATCGATAGTATCCGTGAGGATGCAGCCCAGTGAGGCTTTTGGGATGTGGTGCGTATCATGCTCCCAGCATGAATCCGCCTCTTAAGTGAAGTACCACACCAATTGCTGCGGCGAAAACCCGTACCCGAACTCGAATGCCGGCTCTGCATCTTATTTATCAAGCCAGCCGAATCAAAACAAGTTATTTTCAGACAGCCAGCTGTGAGCACTTCTCCAGCTGCTGGTGCGAGCCGGCTCGGAGCTGTGCCACAACAGCACTGGGCACTGAAGAGCGAGCCGCGCACGTGACATGGAGATGCTCTTCTCGCTATTCTAATTTTCTACGCAGCTGCCCATGGCTAAACACAGCAACCAGAGCAGTCTGTCGATGGATCAAAAAGTCTACGATCTCCTCCACGATCTCCTTGAGGAACGGACGGAAAAGAACAAAGCCGAAAACGGCCCAGAAAATGCCGACTCCTTGCTCAACATCGCCCTTGCCCGCGATGTGAGCGCCCATGAAGTGTTGAGTTATGTTCAATTAAAAGACTTGTCTCTCCGGCGTGTCAAGCGGGTGATTTTGGAGAAGTCTATCGACGCAGTCTTGAAGGTCTGCCGCCAGGACGAAAATGAAGAGTTGGCCGAGGTGATCAGACTCCGAGAGGAGCATGAATTGCAGAAGGCTGCCGAAGCTGACAGTGATTTTGAAGGTGCCGATGCCAACAACATGATGAATGTCGAGGACTCAAATTCTCTTAACAAGTCGGTCATATCACTTTGGGACACAGAGAAAGACAAGGCTGCTCTGAAGGAAAGCGAAACTGAGAACGAAGAGAAAAAACAGAAGAAGAGAAGTAAGGACGCATCGAAGGCCTCAGGACGCACAAAAAAACCCAAGGTTGAAGCCACCACTCCCACAACAACTTTGTCATCTTTGGGAGGCTTGCAGGCTATCACCACGCAACTCATGGAATTGGTGGGCTTGCCTATTCTCCACCCAGAAATTTACATGACTACCGGTGTCGAGCCTCCAAGAGGTATTTTACTCTATGGCCCTCCCGGATGCGGAAAGACTACCATTGCCAGCGCATTGGCAGGCGAGCTTCAAGTCCCGTTTATCAATGTCTCGGCCCCATCTGTGGTGTCGGGGATGTCTGGAGAGTCAGAAAAGAAGCTACGCGAGATTTTCGAAGAAGCCAAAAATATGGCGCCTTGCATAATTTTCTTAGACGAAATCGATGCCATCACTCCCAAAAGAGATGGAGGTGCTCAGAGAGAAATGGAGCGCAGAATCGTTGCTCAGCTCCTCACCTCCATGGATGAGCTCACTCTAGAAAACACCGGCGGTAAACCGGTTATTGTTCTTGGCGCAACAAACAGGCCAGACTCGCTTGATTCCGCGTTGCGTCGTGCCGGGAGATTCGACAGAGAAATTCTTCTCAGCGTGCCCAACGAGGAGCAAAGAAGCTCGATCTTGAAGACCATGACGAGTGCATTGAAACTCGAAGATGACAGCCACTTTGACTACAGAGAGTTGGCGAAGCTCACGCCAGGATTTGTTGGAGCTGATCTCAAGAGTTTGGTGACCGCGGCTGGTATCGCAGCGATCAAGAGAATCTTCGAAAGTCTCAGCGCTATCGATGAGCAAATGGATGACAAGGCTGACAAAATGGACGTGGACGGTGCTGCTATACCCAGCTCACAGGCACTTGCCATTTTCGAGAACAAGTCAGTTGAAGACCAGCTATCGACCATTCAGCGCTTCTTGGCCAAGCATCCAGACCCATTAACGGAGGAGCAGCTTGCACCTCTCAAGATCACATACGAAGACTTCAAAGCCGCTCTTCCCACGATACAGCCAACTGCTAAGCGTGAGGGCTTCGCCACTGTTCCAGATGTTACATGGAACAATGTGGGAGCCTTGTCGAAGATCAGAATGGAGTTGCACATGTGCGTAGTGCAGCCAATTAAGAAGCCAGAGCTCTACCAGAAAGTTGGTATCAGTGCCCCCGCCGGTGTTCTCATGTGGGGACCGCCCGGTTGTGGTAAGACGTTACTCGCTAAGGCAGTTGCCAATGAGTCCAGAGCAAACTTCATATCTGTCAAGGGCCCAGAACTCCTCAACAAGTATGTGGGTGAATCTGAAAGAGCCGTCAGGCAGGTTTTCCAAAGAGCCAGAGCGCTGGCCCCCTGCATTATATTTTTCGATGAGCTAGATGCATTGGTGCCTAGAAGAACCGCATCGCTTTCTGAGTCCAGCGCCCGTGTTGTCAACACGCTTTTGACGGAACTTGACGGGCTTAATGACAGACGAGGAATTTTCGTCATTGGTGCCACCAACCGCCCCGACATGATAGATCCTGCCATGTTGAGACCAGGCCGTTTAGACAAAACGCTATACATCGAGCTTCCTACCGCAGACGAAAGACACGATATCCTCAAGACACTCACAGCTGCAAACCGCACGCCTTTGGCAAGCGACGTAGATCTTTCGGCCATCGCCGTTGATCCTCGTTGCCGAAACTTTTCAGGTGCCGATTTATCGCTGTTGGTTCGCGAGGCAGGTGTGTTTGCGCTAAAAAAGAAGTTCTTCTCGGGCCAGCAAGTGCTGGAGTTGGACAAGTCGGGCTTCTACGTGGATGACGAAACAGACAACTCCATAGAGGTGACCAGAAGCGACTTTTTAGGTGCGCTTTCTTCCATATCGCCCAGTGTGAGTGATCGCGACAGAGCCAAATACGAGAGACTCAACCAGAAGCTCGGCTGGGGCATCATCCCCGAGGAGCAGAAGACAGATAGCGAAAAACAGCCCGACAATTCCGAGGCCAGTTGATCAGACGAACGCAAAGAATCTTTATATTCAACGAACATTTGTGTGGCTGTAGTGTCCGCCATGTCAGAGTAGATAGAGCCGCACGCACCGCAATCTGGCGTGCGAACGGTCCGTCCATCAACCCAGCGTAAAAGCCAAACCCTACTAGAATCAATGTTGAATACCTGGTGCAGGGTCTCGGCAGGGGCTTCCCCGCGGCTGGTTTTGCTCTCCTCGTTTTCGAACAGCGGGCGCTTTCTCTCTTACGCTCACAACGACGGCTCCCATTTGGGCGATGCCTTATCCAACGATATTGAAACGGTGCTGTTGAAATATGACCGCTTCGAGTCCCCTGGAAACAACAACAAATCGCCATTGATCTTTTTGCATGGTCTCTTTGGCTCGAAATCTAATACCCGCACGGTGGCCAAGCAGCTATCTGCTGACATGGCCAGGGACGTTTACTGTCTCGATCTCAGAAACTTTGGCAGCTCACCCCACGCGAGCAGACTCGATTACCCGGCGCTCTCTGCTGATGTCGAGAGCTTCATTGACGAACAGGCGTTTGAACAGAAACCGATCTTGGTGGGCCACTCTATGGGCGCAAAAACCGTGATGGCTTTGGCCTTGCGTCGACCAGACCTTCCGAAGATGTTAGTTTCGGTGGACAACGCGCCAGTTTGCATTGCCTCTTCGGCGGGCCCCTTTGGAAAGTACGTTAACCAATTGCGTCATGCCCTCGAGGTCAAGAAATATACGAACATCAAAGATGTTGATGCGGAGTTGGCGAAGGTAGAGCCTACGAAAGAGGTGCGCCAGTTTCTTTTGACCAACGTCAATCGTGGGAAGAAAAATGAGCCCTGTGTGTCCAAGATTCCTCTCGACATTATCGGCAAAGCTATTGCCTCCGGTAACATAGCTTCGTGGCCCTACGATCCGACAATTGCAAGGTGGTCCAAGGGCCCGGCTTTGTTTATCCGTGGCACTGAATCCAAATACTTGCCGGACGACGTGATTCCTGATATCGGTCAATACTTTCCCGACTTCGAGGTCAGAGACATCAAATCCGGCCACTGGGTCATCAGCGAAAAGCCCCAGGAGTTTATGGAAATACTTCGGGAATACGTGGAGAGAAAAGAAGACTAGTTAAAATCTACACACTGAGACACTTCACAATAAGGGTCATTTCACGTCATGTGGCACCGTAATTACTGACCTGTCTTATCGTTCAGACATCATTGGTCTTCATAGTCTTGGTCACGTCATCGTAGACGTCAAATCTCCGCTGGTAATGGACAGGAATGCCAGACCTTGCAGCCGGCAAAATCTCTTTGTCAAGCTCCGCGTACAAGATTTCTTCGTCCTCCCCAGCCTCAGCAATAACTTTTCCATACGGATCTACCACCAAAGAGTGACCGTAAGCTTGGTAGCCAGACCCACCAACGTCGCGTGCGGGTGAACACAACACAGTAAACATCTCGTTGTCCACAGCACGAGCTCTGGCAAGCAAATGCCAGTGCAAAGGCCCAGTGGTCGTGTTGAATGCACCAGGGTAAAACATGGCAAAGGCGTTGTTTGGCGCACGAGAAGCGCCCATGGCCAATTCGGGAAAGCGGATGTCGTAGCAAATTCCAAGTCCCACATTACCAAACTCCCCTAGCTTGAAGACGGTGGCCTTGTCGCCAGCGCTCAACGTCAATGACTCCTTGAAAGTGATTCCATTGGGGATATCAATGTCAAACAAATGCGTCTTTCTATGAACACCAATCAATTGCCCTGCGGGGTCGAACGTCAATGAGGTGTTGAATATTTTGTCTGAGTCAGAGTCTCTTTCTGGAATCGAACCTCCTACTATAAACACGCCGTGTTTCTTGGCCAAATCCGACAACAACCGAGACGATTCTCCTTTCGGGATGGTTTCAGAGTACTCTCTGAATTTGTCCACGGCGTAAGGAGAGTTGAAGCACTCAGGCAACATTACCACATCAAGCTTTCCGATCTTAGATTCCCCAACCGCTTTATCGATGAAAGCGGCGACCTTACTTAAGTTGGCAGCCTTGTCCGCTCCGGCTTTGAGTTGTATAAGAGCCACTTTCAAGTTTTTCGACAATGGGGCTTTCAAGACGGACATCTTTTCTATTTTTTACCAACGGTACTTCGAGACTGAAGATTTGTCACGCGCGTTATCGATAACTCACGAGTACTCGGTGTGGGGGTACACCTGCACCCTGGTAGGAATCAATCACGGAAGTACGGAAAGTTGGGGTGAGCCACTCACCGGTGAACGGTGATTTTCAAAACTACTTGCGGGCCTCAGACTCCGCTGATCTAGTGGGTTGTATATGTTCCTAATCTATGATATCAAGCTTCACGCTTACTATGGGTCAGTGTTGATTTAAGCCATTCCACATGTGGAATAAACACTTCCCGACATCGCTTCTCATTTGTCTCAACTTCATCAGCCACATACTTCAAAAAATTGCCCGCCCATCCTTCGGCCACGCCGGCGGAGCTTGCTTCTTCCGACTGTGTTTTGCACAAACTGTTGGTGAAAGAGTTAAGAAGTCTATAGTCGAAATCGTAGCCCACATTTTCGTAAATGTCCTTGTACATCCGGATGTGCTCGACATTGTCCTTATATATTAGGTCGTGGTTGTTGTAGAGCCAGTCTGGGTAGTACTTTGGATAGGAGCAGTGCATGAAAATGATTGGGGCGTTAGGAGAGTCTTCTGTGGACGACACGGGGTCATAGTGGCCGAGACCCTTGGATGTGAATTTCTGCTCATCTTTGTTTTGGTAGCCGACCCATTTGAACTTCATGCGTGTTTGGAAGTAGGGCTCTCCCATAACTGACGCAGCAGCAATGAAGCTTTCTTTGTCGCCCTCTCCTGCCGATCCTTGCGTCATCAATGGGTAATAGAAGTCGGGGCCAAAGATGTTGTAGTAGAGTGCTAAAAGCATTGTCTTCAAGTGTGAGGTCTTGTTGAGAAGCATCACTCCTGCTTCCGACGTTGGGTCGGGTAAAGCACCCTCGAAGTCGTGGAAATTGGAGTTCTCGAAAGTGTACTCTTCGAGGGACTTGAGGGACCCCCCATTGGATTCAGCATGATTTTTATCGTACTCCGAATAACGAACCTTTTTTTCCACCACGGGTAACTCGGCGATGTCGTGAAATTTTGGGTTCGTGGTACGGGCCCAGTTGTCAGGCCAAAGGATAAGACCCTGAGTCTTGTACAAGTCCGAGGAGAATAAGTATTCGACGTTTTGCGTCGGAAACAAGTCGGAGTCGAGGTACATGACGTTTTCAAAGCGAGATGACATGATTGCAAGCATCTTGAACTGGTAGCCTCCGAGCTTGAACCTGGACTGTATCACATCGGAGAGTTTGGGGCTGAGCACGTTGCACCGGGCATTGTAAAGCGGCAAGACCTCCTCACAAAACTTGGCCTCGTATTCTTTTTGAGAGGGAATGAACACCTCGATGGGCAACACGCCGCCGGTGGCCCGGATCTGCTTGATCACGAGGTACGAGAGCCAGGAGTATTTGCCTCCACCAATCAAAACATACCCGCGGGAGCCTTGGTAGGTCTTCCAGTAGGAGCTGGAGCGGCGAGTGGAGCCGAAGGTGTGGATGTTGTTTTCCTTGATGATTTTGGGCATGAATTCATGGACAAAGCCATGGTGCGACGCCTTGAGCTTGTCAAGAGTGTCCTCAGGCAAGTTGAGCACGCCTTCAAGATATGCCTTCGAAAACAAGAAGTCCTTCTGGTTGCTGTTGGCCAGCTGTGCTTTTTCCGACACGTAGTTGTCCTTGAGCAGCGGGGCATCGATAGCAAACGCCTCGAGACCCTCGAAGAACTTGGCGAGATCCACCTCGTCCGTTTCGCTGAGCGCTAGCGGGAATCTTTGGAAGTGCAGGATATGAGTCACCACATAGAGCAACAATAGCAAGCTTGCTGGCAAGACCAACGTCTTGATCAACCTGTTTTTTCGGGATAACATGGGACGATGGTCGTTTTCGGCACGCGTAGATGAGGTGGCACTGGCGCGCGCCCGGCAACATTTGACGCCTGCCGATGGTG
>JAKUBD010000019.1:0-39154 GCA_030563125.1 Metschnikowia laotica
TACACCTAAGAGAAAGACCAGTACACCTAAGAGAAAGACCAGTACACCTAAGAGAAAAGTCGGGTCAGTTCGGCGGCAAAACTGGCCATCTGAATAGGAATTTGCCTCAAATCTGGCCGTCAGTGTAGGAATGACGTCGGTCGTTTTGAACAATTGCAATCCTCCTTGGCTCCCGGGTACACTTCGTCCTGGCACAGCTTCGCCACAAAAACTGTACTCGTGGGCAACATTCACATCCTTATAGGCCGGGGCGATTGGCCATCTTATGGTCAGGCAAATTACCAGGAATCAGACCCATCCCACAATGTAGCTGCTTTGATGCGCGCAAAAGCACAAAAGACAAAGAACAAAAAGAAATTGGTTCATTGTTTCGTGGATGTGAAAAGAGGTCGAGTTCTTTCCGAAATGGTTCAAGACCCAGCTTTCCAATGTCAATCTCGTGTACACCTGAGTTGTATAAATTGGAGTCGTTTCGCGCCGCCATGTTCGAGTTCAAACAATTACACAACAGTGCAATATGAAATTCAGCGTTCCCCTCTCTCTCGTTTCCCTCTTCGTTTTCGTCAGGACGACATATGCCGTTTTCATAGACTTAGACATGGACAAGGTCCTGGATGCGGAAATTATCGACGACGCACACGTCTACCCAGGTCATAACGGAGACTTGTGGTATATGATGAATTCGTTCCATGTCAGGGTCCCGATGGATAGAGGAGAAAATCCATGGTGGTACCTTGGACTGGTCGTTGTGAACCCTGACTATTACGTATACTTCATGACTCGGGGTAGAGAAGTTCTCGAATTAGGACGGTTGGACAAAAATTTGAGAGAAGATTTCAATTTGCAGCACTCGTTTAATGCGATTCCATTCAAGGATTTGTTGGCAGTATTAGCGCCACCCAATGTTAACTATACTGGGCCTTCTTCTCCGATCCTTAGGTACGTATCTCCTATAGGCAGAAGGGAAACTTGTTTCTCGACAGATTATGATGTTCCAAAAAAATACCACCCTTCGGAGCCCCGTTTGGTTGTTTCGAGGGACGGCAACTTTTCCATCAAATGGCCGACTATTAGTGATTTCGAAGGCTCGGTTTGAACAGCATACGTCGTTGATCTCTATAACTATTGGTGGAACTACTAAGTCTGAATATTGATTAAAGATGGTTTTCACGGCACAGCGTGATTGAGACATGGAGCACACCTCGCATGAATAGTTGCTGAGTGGAACTTTGAGAATACCAGTGAATAAAATAAACGGACCTCCACCACGGATAAAAAGGTAGAGAATCGAAGTCTCGATTAAACGGCTCAGATAATAAAGTAGTCAGCAGCCTCACGGCACTGTGGTGTTGTGGTGTATGTGCGATGACGTGGGCCTGTACAGGGTACACCGTTCGGTTAAAAGACCAGTACACCTACAAGAAAGACTAGTACAGCTCAGCAAGCATTTTTCTTCATCACATTTGATTATATTTTTGTATTTATATTTCAATTTCCTCTCAGATTTCATTTCATTTCACATAATGTATTGAATTTCAATCTAATGTAATTATTGATAAATATATGTTATATGTAAATTGTTAACATGTAATATCCCCAATATTATTTTGCAAAGTCTTTACTCCTTCGCTTGCTCTTTAGTATAAATTTATATGGCTAAAAAATAATTCTTATACATTTACCATCTATAATTCGCTTCTTGCTTCATAAAAAATATCTTTTTCATCTTTTACTTTTACAATTTTTCTGACATTTTGTAAATTTGTCTTATCTTTACAAAACATACCACTTTTTGTTCTGCACTTGTGATCGTTTGTTACATTTCTAATTTTAGTCGAAAAAATTTTCAGTTTGTTTAAATTTAATCAATAGTCATCAATATTTGATTTTTTTAATTTGCACTATAGCAATATACACCATTTGGGAAATGTCCATCAATTTGATGGAAAACATTTTCTTGTTTTTAGGTGCTCTGCACTAGCTATTCTTTCATGTCATGTACCTTTATCATATCATTCACAAGTTAATCCATATATTTGTACCTTTTCCCCCTGGAAAAGTTCTTCAACTATCAATTTTTTTAAATGCATCTGACCTATCTACTTCATTCCATTGTAACACTAAATCTCTCATATTATCTGAAAATGAATTTGTAGCGATTGCGTTAGCTATATCATAACTAGCTCTTTCAAAAAGATATATTACACATAGCTTGATGAATATATAGCCTTTGTACGGAGTAGCCTCGCTTTATGCAAACGTAACACTAAACAACCTCAAAACCCAATGGATTTGAGAAGCCAAAAGAAGCAGAAATATTAGCAATAAACGCATATCTGACAACAGATCAGATAGCATCAATTCCGGGTATGGTGAAAGACTGAAGTCCATTGGGCAATTTGTAGTTTTGGGCCGTCACATCTCCATCTAAGCATTTGAGCTCTGAATGCTATCAAGGAAGACGCCGTGGCCTTTTCTACAATACACACATACCGACTGCAAGGCATTTCCATATCCAAAATTGCAAACGGCAATCTCACATCTGGTGGATTTGACTCCAAGAACCGTTGCAGAGTGAGCACCTTTACACACTGCTTAAGGTTTGTTGGGATTAATTTCGCAAGAAAACAAATTGTACACCACTTGAATGTACTAACCTGCACGACGGAGGAAATGTTGGCCTAGTGTCATTGGATTGTGAATGTATCGTGTGGGGGATCCCGGAAGGATTGCCGAAAAGAGGATTCGGATCAAACACCCGTTTTTGGATGCGCAGCGTCGAAGATTGTGGGGTAAGTAGCCGGAAGTATAGGCGATCCCAGTACCAAAATTGTTGTGGGATAAACTGCAACAAACTCAACATGCTCTTCTACCTCATGAATTGAAATCTAGCTGTGCGATGTGGAGAATGGACTACTGAGCTGTGTCGTGCGATGAGAAAATGATTTGGAGGACAGCCAATGATTCAAAATCTACATTCCAAAACGACCCCACTTGAAACTTAATTAACCCTCTGGACGTTGAGACGTTGTAACACTCATGCACGACGATATGTTTTTCAACGGGCCGGCCAAAATGGGCAGACGAGAGGAACATCGAATCGGTGAGATCCGGAATCGGTTCAACACGGAGCCAAGACACGGAAATGAACAAGACCACGATTAAAACTATGGACACATGAGAATACGGAATTTTCGAAGTCTCCTTGACTGACGCGTACAAGAAACACAACGCCGACGCTAACTTTTATTGTATTACCAGAAAGTAGATGGCTTCGCAAGCGTGCTTCACGCCGGGTTTTTACTGAGTTACCGTTTTCCTCCTTCAAGGATCGCTGGAGGTGGTCTATACTACCTATATCGATGAATCTACGTCATTAAGAAAAAATGATATGCCCTTTGACCCTCCACACCCCACATATTTACCCCGCTGGTGCTGCAAAGTTGGTGATAGAAGCGGCATAAAATGACCTGCAGAAACAACTAGGTCTTGCATCATGTACGTCATTTTAAGTGTCAAAGTTGCGTTCGTAGTAATGGTGACAGGTGGCCCGTCTTCAAAGATTGTTTTCTTACAAGTGAGTTTGTTTCCTTTCTTTTTCTTTCCTTCTCTTTGGCTGGGCCCGATTAACCTCACGCCTCTGTTCTACAGCCTTTTGGCCCGGCCATCTTCGATACAATCTCGCGCCAAATAAAGTTTCCCGATATGGTTTTGCGCCACATAAAATTGATAAGTTCCTGCGCCAAATAAAGGTCGCGTCGGCGCAGCAATACACAGCCCTTGATTGGCCGGGATTCTGTCATTCTGTACGAATCCGCCTAAACTTGTGCTGTTATGCCGATATGCACCCCGCTGTCAATGCACGCTGTCAGTTTCCCCACCGTCTCCCCGCAGCGCCACTGGCTGCGGCATCTCCAGCTTGAAGCGGTACTCAATCGTCTTTGTTGTTTGTTCGTGATTTTCTTCACATTGCACCATGTTTTCTCTTACCAACTTGAAAGGCTTCCCACTTAACTTGGCTATCGCCATCGCTGGTGCCAGTGCGTGGATCTTGCAAGGCTATGACCAAGCAGTGATGAACGGTCTTTTGACCATGACTCTCTTCGAGGAGCAGTTTCCAGTGTTGAACTCAAACAGACCGGGCGTCGACAAGTCCCACGCTTCTTTGGTCAAAGGAACCATCGTTTCCATCTACGAACTTGGCTGTGCAGCAGGCTGTATCAGTTGTTTCTTTTTGGGCGACAAGCTCGGTCGTCGCAGATATATTTTGCTTGCAGACATCATCACTATTATCGGAGTGATCCTTCAGGTATCGTCCTTCCATGTTGCCCAGCTCGCCGTGGGCCGCATTGTCACTGGTCTCGGGGTCGGTGCGTTGACGGCAACCGTGCCGGTTTGGATTGCAGAGTGCTCCAGTGCTAAGCTTAGAGGAAAGTTGGTGTCGCTCTGCGGAGCGTTTGCTATCTCGGGTGTCTGTCTTGCATCGTGGATTGATCTTGGCTTCTACTTCATCAAGCACAGTGCAATCAACTGGAGAATGCCTATCGCCATCCAGGTCATATTCCCCATTATCTGCTTCCTGTTGGTGTATTTTCTCCCAGAGTCACCCAGGTGGCTTGTCAAAAAAAACCGCGTGGATGAGGCCACAGAGATTTTTGCCCGGTTGGAAAACACCACCGTTGACTCCGATCACGTTTTGAACGAGTTGGCTGTAATTCAGCAGTCGCTTACGGAAGACGCCAACGCTGTCAAGGCTTCGCCTTTCGCCTTCACCCATAATAAGCATTTTCGCAGAACTGTTTTGGCCGTCGGTGTCAATATGGGTGCGCAGTTGACTGGTATCAACGTTGTTACTTTTTACTCGACCACCATTTTCGAAGATCAGTTGGGCTACTCTGCCATCGATTCCAGGATTTTCTCTGCCTGTTTGCAGGTGTGGCAAACCATCTGTGCGTACGCGTCTATTTTTCTTATCGATTTGTTTGGAAGGAGAGGTATCATGATCCACTCTTCTTCGATCATGGCTGTGACGCAGTTTGTGCTTGGCGGCTTGGCCTCCAATATTTCGAACCCAGCAAATGGTAAGGCAATGATTGCATTCTTCTTCGTTGCATTGTATGCTTTCCCCACCGGTTTGCTTATGATTGTCTTCATGTACTCGGCCGAGATTTCTCCTTTGGAATGCAGAGCCCAGATCACGGCCATGTCGTCCGCAGCCAATTGGTTGTTCAACTTCGCTGTGGCCGAGGCTTCGCTTGTGGCTTTTGACACCATTGGCTTCAAATACTACTTCTTGTACGCCAGTTGTTCCACTGTTTTGTGCATTTCCATTATTTTGTTCTTCCCAGAAACCAAAGATCGTTCTTTGGAGGAAATCGACGACATTTTCATTGCATCCAAGAGTCCGTTCGACACTGTTGCGGTTGCAAAAAGAATTGCCGTTCTTGGCGATGGCCAGCGTCCAAATGTCATTGACTGGAACGAAAAAGCAGCGTCCACACACCTCGAAAAGGTGGTTGATTAAGAGCAAATTTCGTTCAACACTTGAATCAATACTCAAAAGATCCCCAATTGTAGATATTTTTGATTCCTGACCTGAGTTAACCCGCCCTGCATGTGTCAGAATACCCGGGATTTAAACGCAGCAGTGTATGTGGCCGGGCTCTAAACCCATACATTTTGGTTCACCTCGTACTGTTGATACTCTTAGGCTCAAAATAGGTGCTTTCATTCTACCCATATCTGTCGGGACAATTAGCTGTCACCAAAAAAGTGCTGTTAGGATACTAGGGCAGCAGCTGCACCATATTGAAATCTGTCCTATCAGCTTTGGGATTCCTTTACGTTGAGCGGTGAATATGGAACTTCGTGGCCCAAGGTGACAATTTAGAAGACATGAATTTCGCTTACAAAAGCTGAAGCTAGGGATTCTGCCAACGACTCAAACTATTCTCGCTCGGACGCTTATCGCAGTAAGTTTCTAGCGTGGTTTAAATCAGCCAGCGTAGAGTAGAGACAGTCCAAATCCCGACTAACTGCGATAACTCAGGAGACGTTGGAAGCAAGGTGGGTCACTATTTGCATTTCAGAGATCAAATTGTTTCAACATTTCCTTAAACGGCAGTTGCGGCAACTTTCTAGAGTAAATACTCACGGCTTGGTATTCACAATTGAAGTTATCAACAAAGCGTGAAGCCGCTTCTTTGGCGAGTCACCAAGATGTTGTGTCTATCCCTGAGAAACGTGATATATCCGCCTTTTGAGGCATGAAAGTGTGCATGCTTGGGGGCGTGGAAGTAATGACTGTAAGAACAACTGATTGCAATCTTGAAGGCTGGATGTAGAATCTATTTTTGCAATCGTCGATAATGACCGTTTAGGATTCGGTAGATGGAAGGCAGTTGGTGTGATTTTCCGTCAACTGGCGAAAAGGTTCGTGTTGACATCGCGATATATTCGATGACCATGCGAGGATGTGCTTCGGTACCGCTTAAATACACTGTATTTGGTATTATGGTTAAGTTAGTCTGTGAGACGACTTTCCGCTGCCATGTCGTTACATCATTAAATAAATATATATATGGGCCCGCGATTACGAAGATATAATGTCTCTGGAGCAGTCCCGTAGACTTTTTAGAAGGTTGGAAATGTCTTGCAACAAATAATCACCAACAAAACTTTTATTGTTGATCTGCATGGCCAAATCCATGACTGATTCCGGCGAGCTCAAGAAGATTGGCGCCTCCTCTATCGGTTCAGCCTCGTCGTCATCTCTTGAAACACTCAATTTCAGAAAAGGCCGGAGGCATGGCAAAAGGTCATTCGACTGAATGAACCGGTCTGTAAGGGAGTTCCAATCATCTGTCAAACAGATTGTGGCTTTCTGTTCGTTAGTGACAAAAGTCGTGAGTTTCTTTTTATCGAACTTGTGGTTCATATTAATAAGCAATCCGTACGTCCATAGAACCAAACTGGCTTGGAAAATCATATACGGTAAATAAGGCTCAAACGAACAGTTATTTCCACTTATTTGAGCGAGCTTTAAGACCTGTGCACAGTGCCAAATGGCAATTCTAGAGTCCTCGCTCTTATACCAAGTGAGGAGCCTTGGAATGGCCTGTTTGGATTCAAACTCTCCATCTACTCCCGCCAATTTCATGCAGTCCTTGATGGATGTGTAGAGGCAGATATAGCAGTACTCAATCTCGGTTTTGAAGGGGATCTGGTTCCTTAAGTCTTGGCGAAGAAGGAAGGTTTCAACTGACTCCAACATGTTTTCAATCTCGGCCTTTCTGTTAGCAACATATGAAAGATGGAATGTGGCATTCAACGATAATTTATGACGTTTCCTTCTCTTTCCCTCCATCATTGTAGGTATGGTGTTAGTGAAAGAAATTCTCTCGTTATGTTCACTAATGAATTGCCTGACTGTGGCAATCAAACTTCCCATCACCGTTTCGGAAAAAAGCTTGGTGGAAGACAGCATTTGGGTGAATTCTCTAGTGGACAAAAGAGAGCCAAGGAACAGCTGGAACGGCATGTGATGCATAACCTGATGGGATGAGTGGCTCTTCAAGGCCTCGACAATTTTCATCCAGTCCTCACATGTTGAGCATTTCCACAAATGCTCTATATGAGGCATAGGTAGCTCGAGCTCAGCAAATGAGATTGCAAGCGGGAATCCAAGCAAAACCGCGAACTGACAGCTCCAGTAGTATAGGACATATATCAATCGTTTCCTGTTTTCATTCAATATCCATGCTCTCCATTTCTGTTCCGTAGTTATTAAACTGTCGTCATCGAGAAATTGATGTAAAGTTTTGTAGGAATTCATCTTAAACAAATCGCGTCTTCTTAACATTGTTGCAAGTGCAAACAAAAAGCCTTGGCTCAATTCCACGGTCCGGTCGATTCCAGACCACGAGCCGGTGATCAAGGTAATCAGGTTCGCCTGGTGTAAGCTGAGGTTGGTGATATTAGTGTTGTCGTTTTCAAACTGCATGATGATCTTTCTTCTTCCGATTTCTAGTAGGTATCTTCCAACCCGGTTCAAAGACTCACTTCGCGATCCGGAAAATAAACTTCCTGCTCCTAGCATAGCAATCAATAAGGTGACAGGCACTTCATTCTGGTTGAAGGTTGGCAAATGGATGATGTGATATTTTGAGTGGAAATTCTCGAAATAACTGATTAGAAGCAAGGTCAACTCGTCCTCGGAGGGAAGATGGATATCTGCAAGGTCAACCCAGAACAGAGAGTGGTGCGCTTCGCTCAAACTAAGCATGATCGCGTCTCTTGTCTTGGTATAGATTTTGAACCTCCTGAATATGTCCGACGTCTTATCCACGTGGCTGAACATGCACGAGAGATCGTACAATTCTGGCTCGCCCAAGTTTTTCAAATCTTTGGACGAGCCATCCTCGCTAGGCGATCGCCAGGAAATCGAGGAATTATTAAAGACGGCGTTTCTGGAAACCCTCCGTCCGTTAGGTGGCCTCAAGTTGCCCTCCAACGCAAGATTGGTCTCTCTCATAGACAGAGGTGATGCAGAAGATAAGTCGAAGTCTATGTCCATGAAATGCTCAAAGTAGTCTTCAAAATTGAGCTCTCGGTTGAATTCGCCCTGCTTGGAGGCGATCCAGCTCTCTAGCAAGTCTGTGCCGTCGCTGGATCTTCCGTCGACAAAGTCCATGACATTTCTCAATGAGTTCTGGATACCGTCAATATCGAATCTGTCTGCCAACTTCAGATCACCCTCTTTTTCCGATATCGGGAGCATTGTCCTGGTGTAATTGAACGCATTTCGTAAATTTGAATCGATATCCGGGCTCAATTGCGAAGCTTCGGGGAATTGGCTCAAATTTTCGTGAACATTCCCTTTGTTGGAGATGTTTCTTGGGGATGTACCAAATGCACTTGGTGTAATATTCTGGGTCGAAGGTGTTGCAGTCATATTCTTGAACAGCATTGGTTTCGGATTGTTGGTGGGTTTTTCTCGTCGCTGGCTGGCCGCAGGAGATGCGGAATGATCTTCCAGAGACGTCCGTCGTTTGGGAATTTCCTGGCCTTCAATAACTGGCGATAATGGAGCTCGGGCTGACGCTTCGGCGCCCCGGGAAGCCGCATGTGCGAGATCCTCAGGTGTTGCTTTCGGGTCAGAGGGGACATCGGGGGACATTGGGTTTTGTGTTCGTGTCAACGAGCGCTCTGAACTCTCTTCGAACTGGCGTTGGTCATCGGGGTTCTCGGAAAAATGAATTGAAGAGAATCCAGCGTTTGATTTGTTCATTTCTGGAGTGATCAATGAGCTGATCGAAAGAGGAGAGGGTCTCTCGGAATCACTGCCTCCGCTTATGTAGATAGACGGATATGTTTGTAGAATGGATTTGGTGGCCGTTTCGAGCCTGTTTTCCGGTTCACCCACCAAATTGTCGTTTTCAATGTGATCAAAATACAAGTCTTGGCGCGTGAGGCTATCTGTGGTGGCTGGGGCTTCTTCTCTGTTTTCTGGCACCGCCGCCGACTTTGTTTTCAGGTGAAGGTCCCCCAGCAGTTCCGGCCCGTCGACTTCCCCACTATCTCGCCTTGTGCATTTTAGACCCCTCTTGATGCATCGCACACACTTGTCTTCTCCGGGGTCTCGAACACAGCGACACTTTCCGGTCACACACGGTGCACATGCCGCCGTGCATCTGGGCCGGCGCCTTAAGGAGATATTCGTACCATCTCCCTTTTCGTCCCAACTTTTGCACACACCCACCTTGGTATGCCGTTTCAAGAGGTCTTTCCGGCCGAAGCACTTGCCACAAAGATCGCAGCGGAATGGACGCTCTCGTTTGTGGGACCGGATGTGCCTCGTCAAGTGTTCCCTCCGTGAAAAGGTCTGCTTGCATATGTGGCAGTTGAATTCATTGCCTATGGTCATTATTTGCTCCACACGGTTGATGCGGAAAGTGGCGGTGTTTTCTACTTCGGGTGTGCACATACACTCACAAGTGGGGATGCCCTCCAATTGTGGGGAAAACTTTATAAGCTCTACGCTGCCGATCCAAGGTGGAGCCTGCAATTGTCGCCCTTGGCTAAACACCGTGTTTCTTTCTCGAGGTCCCATAGATCTAATGCCTGAAACAGCCCAAACTTTGGCCGGCAAGACTGCAGTCGTGACCGGCTCCTCCACCGGAATTGGTGCGGCAATTGCTGTTGAACTCGCAAGCAGAGGTGCCAACGTTGTGATCAACTACCCTTTCGAAAAGTACTCCAGCGAGGCCGACGCCGCTCTTGCTGAGATTAAAAAAGCGGCCCCAGGAGTATCCGCCATTGCTGTCATGGCCGACATTGGCTCTGTCGAAGGTCCAGCCAAATTGATTCAGGCTGCTGTTGAGAATTTTGGCAAGGTTCACATCTTGGTCAACAACGCCGCTTTGGCTGTAAACAAATCGCTCGAGGAACACACACTCGGAGACTGGGATCTCCTTGTCAATTTGAATGGTAGGGGAACGTTTTTGGCCACACAGGCCGTGCTTCCCCACTTAGCCGCGCCTTCGAGAATCATCAACATTTGTTCTGCATCGTCGAGAGGGCCTCCTCCCAATCAAACCATTTACGCTGGCACCAAGGGAATGGTCGACTCTTTCACCAAGGTTTGGGCCCAAGAGCTTCCTCGGAAATACTTTTGTACCGTCAATGCCGTATCTCCTGGGCCAACCAAAACACAGGGCTTTTTGAGTGCTGGAGAAGAAGCAATGAAGATCTTGCAACCCACAATTGATAAAATACCCGCCGCTGCTCGTATGGGCGAGCCTGAAGAAATTGCCTATACAGTTGGAAGTTTGGCGGAAGACCGTGCGAGTTGGATCAATGGCGTCCACCTCCACGTCAATGGCGGCCTTTTAATTGATTGATGATCGGGAGGTTTGATGAAACGAAGTTTTTAGCGTCTTCATATTGAAAAGATAACGTTGTGACTAGCTTTGGCTGAATTTTTTAGGGCTGACAATGTGTGGACTGGCTATAGATAAACTAAAATTAAATGTACAACCAACTAAGCTTCATTATCCCTGGTCTCATTGCCATGAAGCTAGCCAGCGCTGAAGATAATGTGTATTACTCGTTTCTAGAAACACCGCCAATAGAGCCCAAGTCTTCCTTCAACTTATTCCCGCCAACTTCCATTGGCTTGGCAGAACTGAGAAAATAAATCATCCTTGCCGTTTCAGTGGAGCTCGGGTTTTTCCAGGCATGCATAGTGCTTCTTTGCACAAGCACATCGTGTTCCTTGAGAAGAACCGACTCGCCCGAATCCATAATGGCCTCCACTTCTCCTTTGAGCACAACTCCATAGTCAACTGAGCTTGTTCGGTGCATGGGAGAGACTGATCCGGGAAGTAAGTCAACAACTCTGACAACTATTCCGTTTGGTACGGTGATGGAGATCCCTTCGTCTTCTGCCTTTTTGTAGAAGTCAATGTCCTTGTCGTTGTGACAGTCAATGGGAAATCCTTGTGTAGTGTAAATCACGGAGAACTGTGCATCCTTGTCTTTGACCCCGCTGGCATCAATCCATTTAAGTTCGGGGTCAACCGATTTGTCCAATACCGAACGGCCTTGCTCGTCGAAACGAGTCAAGTATCTTCTTGGGGCACGGAATTCTTTGTTGTCGTATGGAACGTAATTTGGCATTTTAGGAGAAGAAAAAGTTGTCTTTTTTTTCGAATTTAATCAAATATATTGTTTAGCCGGGGCTTTGCAAGTGTTCCTCTTTTTTATAAGCGCCGGAAATGTGGGGTGTGACGGTGCACGGCAAAGGTGGGGCTTGCAACCTGGCGCACTTGAACAACCGATTGCCAAACGCTATATAAGTTGCACCCAAAACCCAAGTCTTTCAAGCTTGTTTCGATATTTCTTTAGATTCTCAAAAATGGTAGCTGTTACTCCAAAAACTATGAAGGCTGTCGTCTTTTATGGCGCCCGTGACGTTCGTGTCGTGGACAAGCCTATTCCAACTATCGAGGAGCCAACTGACGCCATTATTAAAATCACCGCGGCAGCTTTATGTGGTTCCGAACTTCACCCATATAGAGGTGCAATTATTCCACCCTCCACCGGCCACATAATGGGCCACGAGTTTACGGGAGAGGTTGTGCTGGTCGGCAGCAGTGTTTCCGACTTCAAGGCTGGCGACAAGGTTGTCTCCATCTTCACCACACAGTGTGGCGAATGCTTCCACTGTACGCATGGTGTCTCAAGTAAATGTACGGAGGCTTTCGTTTTCGGTACTCCAGGACACGATGGTGGGCAAGCGGAATTTTGCCGTATTCCAAAGGCTGACATGACTTTGAGACACAAGCCTGCCGGCATCAAGGACAACGCTATAATCTTGATGGCGGACATTTTCCCAACTGGTTTCTTTGGAGTCAAGAACTTGTTAGAAAAAATTCCGGCAAAGGATGTTGCAGACTCCGTGATTGTCCAGTTGGGCTGTGGCCCGGTTGGGCTATGTGCGATCGCAGCTGCCAAGGAGTTGGGTATCAAGACTCTCTACGCTATCGACGCTGTTTCAGACAGATTGGAGTTGGCTCAAAAATTCGGCGCCATTCCATTGAGCTTGAATGACGACGATATCGAGGGTATTGTGATGAAGGCAACTGAAGGTCGTGGTGCTGACGGAATCATTGAGGTAGTTGGTAGTGAGGATGCCTTAGCCTTGGGCTTCAAGGTTGTTCGTAACGGCGGTGTTATCAGTTCTATCGGATACCAACACGGAAAGTTGCCATTCTCGGGTCTTGACTGCTACCTCAAGAACATCACGTTGCAGTTTGGTCGCTGTCCTTGTTTCTCTCTTTTCCCTGAGGCCATCAAGGTGTTTGAGAGAGTTTCTCATCAGTTCGACGACTTTGTTGATCTCGAACTTCCCTTGACTGATGCGCCAAAGGGCTACAAGTTATTCGACAAGCAAATGTCCAGAAAGATTGTCTTTAAACCATGAATATAGCAGTACACACATAGCTTCAATTCAAGTAGACCTACTTGTCAATACCAATGGAGGTCCGTTATAGTAGCCAGTGTTCCAATATGCAACCTAATGCAGTCACATGTAGCGTTCCGCAGCGTGCGCAAACTGTCAAGCTCATCAGGTGCACCATAACGCCACGTCGGAAACTGTGGGGTACCCGCGCACAGTTCTGGCACTCCGGTGGGGAAACCAAACCCACCATTCGACCTCCACGGTATACACATATATACGTCTGTATATATAACCCCCTTCGATAGCCGTGTTTTTTAAAAAAAAAAACACACACAATTTCAAGGAAATGACTAGCCAACGCGAACCCCTCAAAATCTTGATTTGTGGAGCCGGTATCGGTGGTTTGACCGCCGCCATTGCCTTCAGACAACAAGGCCACATAGTCGAAATGTTCGAACAGTCAAAGTTCTCGTGTGAGATCGGCGCCGCAATTCACTTGCCCCCAAACGCTTACAGCATGTTGCAGCACTTGGATGTCTCTTTTGAAGAGTTGGGTGGAAACCCTTGTGAATACATCACAGAATTGGACCGTTCTGGAAAAGTTAAGACCGAGGTTCAAACTTCCAAGATCATGGCTGAATACCCGTATCCATGGTTGTTGGTCCACAGAGCAAACTTGCATTCCACCTTGAAAAAAAAGGCTATCTCTGAGGAGGGCGCTGGTGTGCCGGTTAAGATTCACTTGGCCAGCAAAGTTGCAAGTGTCGATTGCTTGAAAGGAAAGGTGATTCTTGAGTCTGGTGAGGCTTTTAAGGGCGATCTTGTGGTAGGCGCTGATGGTGTTCACTCCATTGTCAGAAATATCGTTACCGGAATAGACATTCCTGCCAAGCCTTCCGGTTATAGTGCGTTCAGATTCTTGGTGCCAAGGGTCGAGGCAGAAAAGGTGGTGGACTTCGAGAAGTTCTTGGGAAAAAAGGGTGACCTCCAGTTGTGGGTGGATAAGGACAAGAGATGTGTCATCTACCCATGCAAAGATAACACCGTGTTGAACTTTGTATGTATCCACCCGGATGCCGAGAACTCCGGATCTACTGAAGGCTGGTCGAACAAGGGTAGTAAGGATGATGTTCTCAGCTGCTACAGTGACTTCAATCCTGCCCTCTTAAAGGTGTTGAGCAAGGCTGAAGATATCAAGCTCTGGAAGCTACTTGACCGGCTAACGTTGACCAAGTGGACCAATGGAAGAGTTGCACTTCTTGGTGACGCTGCCCACTCCTTCTTGCCTCATCAAGGCCAAGGTGGCGCACAGGCAATTGAAGATGGAGTTTCTATGGCTACTGTCTTACCGGTCGGAATCAGGTCTGCCGATATCCCTGAGTTTTTGGATATTTATGAAAGGGCCAGAGTGGAACGTGCCAACACCATACAAAACTTCACCCGCCAGCAGGCCTTGACTCCGGATGATGGCAAGCTTGATGCCCACAGGTTTTCTCACTATAACTGGACTCATAATGCCTACTTCCATGCTTTGAAGATGTTGGCAAGGCATCTTGAAACAAAGACATTCAAGAGAATGCCAGTTGGATGGGGTCCGATCCAGGGCCCCCGCCAAGACTTCTTGGGTTATCCCATCAGTGGAGAAGAATCGGTCCTTAGAAACGGAACCATCAGAATCAAGACGACGAAATCTTATGTTGAGCATTTACTTCCTAACGATCAGTTTGAGATTGATGTTCCAGGAGATACCACCTACGTCACATTCAACAACTCTTACATCGACAACATCGAGTGGCTTTCTGGACGTGACTACAGTCATTTTGATATCATCCTCGAAAATGTCGTTTTCACCAGTAAGTCAGGCCAAAAGACCCGTGGTAACCTCTTGTCCTTGTTGTTGGAAGGGCGTACTGAGCCAACCTTGAGTGGCAGAGAGGAACTTGGAATGCCTAAAATCTTCACCACCGTCACGGAGAGTTTTGACGAAAGCAAGGAATACTCGGTCAAGGCTTCTTGGGAGGGAACCACTTTCTTGGAGTTGTCTATCAGCAACTGCAGAAAAATCCAGCCGGGAAAACCAGCCCACAGAGAGGGAACTATGGAGTGGAGATGTATGCCTAGGCCTGGAGTCAAGGGTGTGCTGGATATCGAGTATGCCACATACACACCAGAGCCTACAGGAGGGGCCGAATTTAAGTTGGCTGAGTTGTATGAGGGTGAGCCAAGCTTAACTTTTTACAAGGACCAAATCAACATTAAAAACCTCCCATGCCACTACCATGTTGCCAAGAAGTTGAGTGAGATTCCTATCTTGGGCATTGAGGTTGGACACGTTCTGGTAGGAACAGGACAGTCTGATTTGTCCAACCAACAGGTATTAGGTAATTAGTTTTTTTTTTTTCAATTTACAATGTTCAATCAGTTTAACTTTCCGGTTGTATATGCAGCGATGCAAACGGTTTTCCAGCGGTGCCCCATCTGGTGTACCCCACCTGCCGGATCGCACGTACCCCATAATGTACCCCATGATGTACCCCATCTGCTGCAGCGCCTCGTTTCTCATTGTCGCCACCGGAAGACCAAAATGAGGGGACCAGAGCCCGCTTCTCCACACTACTCCACAAACGAGCGCGACGTGCACGAAACCTTAGATTCTGAACATTATATATCGTTGCAAACACCTCGTACTCATGCAGATCATTCTGTTATAAATCTTCATCTAGAATCTACTTAGGATGAAGTCACACTTAGGAAGAGTTCAGCTTTTCAACCCAAACACGGGCGAGCGTTTTTTGATTCCTAAGCCCAGCTCAGACCCTAATGACCCTCTTAATTGGTCCAAGGCCTACAGATCGTGGATATGTATTCTTTCAGTCACTTCTGTGTTTGTTGGTAACTTCCTTTGTGCTGGACCATCTGTTGCAATGACTCAGTTAGCCATCGATTTTGCTCCCAAAGTGAATGCTGATGGATCCATCAACTTGGGCGCCTCCATCAATCAAGTAGCTTATGCTTTCAGCACCTACTCTTTGATGCAAGGGTGCTCCAACTTCTTGTACGTTCCATTCATGACCAAATACGGAAGAAGACCTGTATTTTTATTCACCTACTTGTTATACTTGGTTACCGCAATTTGGTGTTCGCAGGCACAGTCTTACAATTCATTCTTGGCCGCCAGAATTCTTGGTGGGTTCTTCTCCGGTGTGAATGAGACGATTGGTCCCATGCTCATTGCCGATGTATGCTTTCTTCACGAAAGATCCTTGTACATGGCCATCTATAACTTCATGTTGAACGCTGGCGTTTCTGGTGGTATCATTATCAGTGGGTTCATTGTGTACAACACTGGCTGGAGGGAAGTGTACTACCTCGGAATCGGCATCATTGGAGCTTTCTGGTGTCTTATTGTTTTTTGTGTTCCAGAGACCTTCTACAACCGTGAAGAATCCTTTGCCGAAATCAAGCCTGTTGATCTCGACGAGAAAGTTGCTGTTGTCACTGTTGAGTATTCAGACAAGACCTCCACGTTAGAGGAAAACCCTGTCAACGCGGTTGATACTCGCCCAAAAAAGCTGTATGCGCAAACCTTGAAGTTTTGGTCGGGTGAAAGCTACACCAAAGAGAGTCTTTGGATTATTTTCTTGCGTCCCATTGGTTTGATTGTTCTTCCCCCTGTTCTTTGGTCTGCGCTTGTTTTTACCGGCACTGTGAGTTTTGTTGTTGCCGTCAGCTCCAACTACTCCACTGCCTTCTCCACCGCTTATGGATTCAACGTGTGGCAACTTGGTCTTGTTTGGGTTGGAGCATTGGTTGGATCTTGTTTGGCTGTTTTTGTCAGCGGCCCAATTTTTGAGAAGATGACCAATTTTTTCACCAGAAGAAATAATGGTGTCAGAGAGCCAGAACACAGAATCCCGGCCATTATTATCAGTGCCATCCTCGCTCCTGTTGGGCTCATGCTTTACGGAGTTGGAATCGATAAGAAACTTCACTGGATAGTTCCAATTATTGGCTATGGTTTAATGTCTTTTGCTGTGGTACATGGTACCACAGTTTCCTTCGTTTACTCTATCGACTGCTACAGGCCAATTGCCGGAGAGATTGAAGTTTCTCAGTTGGGCTTCAAGGCTCTTTTCGGATTCTTGCTCAGTTTTTACACCAACCCTTGGATTGAGCAAGAAGGTTATACTCTTGCGTTTGGTGAAATGGCCATTTTAGCTTTTGTCCTTATATGCTGTGGTTTACCTTTGTTCTGGTACGGCGCAAGAGTCAGACATGCCACTCTTGACTGGAAGATCTTGAAGTTTGTCAGGTGGAGCGAAGACCGTGAAATCGGTGAGTAATTTTATGAATCATAGTTTAGTCCAATACACAGTTGATCTGATGTAATTTCCATGGCCCTTCTTCGTAATTTAGTAAACTAGATGATACATCTAGCCCTTGAATTCTGGAACTCCGCTCTTCCCCTGGTCATTCTGTCCTCGGGTCTTTAATTTTTTATATTAAGTACTTCGAATTGTTAATTATTCGTCGCCGGTATACTGTGATTCCCCTTGAAACTCGGTATATTTTCCTTCCTTTACCTTGATTTCCTTGTTCTATTCAGATTAATTTACTTGTTCCTTCCTTTCTTACTGTTTGCTTTCTTTCTACTTGCATCTTCTGCAAACTTTCATTTAATTACACCCGAATGACTTTAATGGACTATACCCAAGGATTTTTTGGTTCCATCAACGAAAGTTCTAGAAAAATCCAAATAACAGACCTTGATGTCTTGGAACTTCGCCTCCAGATTTAACCTATACATAACTACACCTTCGTAGTCAAAACATTCGCCTTTCTTGATTGGACCAAACGGACTGTTGTCAGAATCCACCAAAACCTCGAAATGAGTGTGTAACTCGATGGCAATGCTGGTGCCGTCAGTGACAAAATTCAACACATTCAATGTTTCCTTCATTTTTCCCCAGATTTTGGCATAGTGGTTTTTCATTCCTTGAGAACCAGTATATCTCAAATTTCCGTTCCTCATAGTCATGTCATTTGCCAAAAAGTCATCAAAGGCAGTCGGATCCTCTTCATTGAATCTTCTAATGTACTCGTTGAATTTCTCTCTCTTCATTTTATGGCTTGTTTTTTTGCTACCGAAATCAGAATACAGAGCGACAATCAAGGCTTTTTGAACAGATCTTCCCTAAGGTTTTGAACATATCGTCCCCTCAATTCGGAGGGGAAGCTCGGGGTATGCACTCATGCAGCGTGGGGTTGAAACGTTTGAATTGCAGATCGCCACCGGCTTTCGCGCCTAAGGTACATATCCCCACCGGAAGCCCTACGGAAGTTGTACTTGTTCGTTTAGTTCAGTGTATTTCTTAGTTAGGAATCACTGGAAGGGTCACGTAATTCTTGTGTTTAGGCCCGAAATTCAAGCGGTTGGTCTTTCCGAGCTTTTCGTCAGTTCTATCTTCCGCATGATCATGAACAAAAATGCCACAGCCTTGGGTGTCCCCACCGGAAACCTCAAACACGAGCCGGTTGCCTTTCTCAAGCACAACGTTGGTAGGCCAAATCTCAACAACAACCTCGTATACTTTGTTTGGCTCCACTGTTTGAAGATCCTTCTTGAAGTAAGATCTATATGGCAAGTATTCCCTGTGCCATGGGTGGTCTTCGTGCACCTTCCGGTGGGACAATCTCAAGTACCCTTTGCACAACGGAACTGGGTCACCAGCTGTGCCCGTGTAGAAGATTTCCTTCCCATTTGCATCCAAGTGACGAAGAGTAACAAACACATCAATTTCCGAAGGCTTGACTCCCTCCTCACTGTCCACAGACAAGTTAAGATTTGCGGTTATGTGACCGGTGATCTCAAGCTCCTCGGTAGCTGGCTCCGTGTAAAAATTCAACACCGAGGGGTCCTTTAATCTGCTGTTGGCCCGGTAGGAAAGAGTTTTATCGGTATCTGAAGGATCCTGGGTAGTCATCTTTCCATCAGAGGTCAAAAAGTATTTGGTGTATTGCGTTCTAGCAAGAGGCCATTCATTTTCGTAACGAGTCTCGAATGTGGCTTCACCAGCCTCGTTGTTGTGGCCCTTGTCTCCCTTTCTCAAAAGAATACCCACTTTGGGCACTTTGCCTGTGGTCCAACCATCGTTATCGTCGTCCTTGAGGAACGCGTCTAAAAACGACTTTTGAAGCTTGACGTATCTGTCAACGTAGAATGGCAAGTCGTGTCTGCCAGCAATTGTCCTAAGGAATTTATTCTTGGACCCTGCATGGTTGTAGCCTTCAAAGTTTCCTCTCAAGTGAAGCATAATGCCTCCCCAGTTGGCAACACTGAGAACTGGCACCTCAATATCCTCGAGCCTGTATTCTTTAGATGCATAGTAGTCCTCATCGCGGTAGACGTACTTGGCGGTATCGATCGTCTGGTCTTGGCGGTTGGCAACCATTTCTTCTTCTGAAAGATCTCCCTCGATAGTGTCCTCGCCCCAATTTCTGGCGGTTCTCCCAGGTCTTCCGTACTGATTACTGACAACCTGTCTGTTCCACCAGAAGGAAATGAACCCGTTTGACAAAATGCCTCCCTGTCTGACCCTATCCCGGTAGTAATCGGACATTCCTTCCCATGGAACAATCGCTTTCAATCCTTTGGGTCTTCTAGCGGCCACTCTCCACTGGGAGCCCCCGAAGTAACTGATACCCAAAAGACCAACACTTCCAGAGCTCCAGTCCTGGTCGGAAATCCACTCAATGACGTCGAAAAATGCTTCGCTTGTACCACGCGACATAGTGTCCAAAAAACCTGGCGATTGGCCGCATCCTCTTTCGTCAACGCGGACAACAGCGTATCCTTGTGAGGTCCAGTAAGTTGGAGAAGGCACTTCCCAAGCAGCGTGGTCAGAGTGTTGATCCGGATTGACTTCCGCGTATGACTGCGGATTGAAGTCCTTATAATGAATATCCTTACCGTAAGGGCCATAGGTCACCAAGGTTGGGAATTTGGTACCGGTCTTTGGAAGGTAGATGTTGGCTCTAACCAAATCTCCTCCACTGGTGTCAGTTTTCAAGGGAACATCAACGTTTTTACGGAAGATGTATGGAAACAACTCAGTTTCCACCGACTCGATATTCTTGATTTTGTTTGGCATTTTTCAACGCTGGTTACTTTTCTGCTTTTTTTTTTACTTTTGGGCTTGTTGGTCTACTTATATGCGGATCGATCCGGTGGGGCTACCCCATACATTTCCGCAGTTTTCCACTTTCCCCGTTCTACACCATACAATAATTGAAAGCAAAATATGAAATTGAAGCATACGTAAATTTAATCCCCTGGTCAGTCAACGGTCTCAATCGGGTTTTACAAAGGATCTTCCACGGAAACCTTGTACCTGAACCAGTTCTCATTGATTCTTTGCCCAGTACGCTCCCAAGCACGGTTGGCAGTGTAAACTGCGGAAACACCTCTGAACATCACGTAAATGAACGTATTGAAAATAAATCCAGTTGCATTGTTTGGTCGCAAAGAAGTGTCTACAACTCCTGCAATAGGATTTGGAGGATTTCCCTGGCTGTAGTCCCAGTCTTCGACATTTGCAGCTTCCAAACGATTTGGGTCTGGGGGAACCCCGTAATCTTGGGCCAAAGTGAACTCCTCGTCCTCTCTGTTGGATTCGGGAGTTTGGACCCCGTTCAAATGGAGTGTTCTTGTTTCAAATTCGTTTTCAATGAAAATTCTGGATGACTGTCTCATAATAATTGCTTGAGACTCCTTGGTGGTTGCGACGCCATATATATGTCCCGGAAAGTGGGGATGCGGGTTGGGGTAACGGGTTGTATGTAGTCCGGACCGAACCACCTGCTTTGGAGTCTAGAGGTATTCTTATACATCTATTTTGATATTGTGGTCTTGTCTTGCTGTTCTGGATTTGATAAGGCTGTATTTTCAAGGGCTGTATCTAAGAAGACGTGTTTACTTGGTTTGGTTCCGGTATGCATTTGAGTCTCATATATAACTAGAGGTGGGAGATTTGGTGTATTGTTTCGCTGATCTCGATCTCGTTGTTTTTGCTCTCGTCTAATGGGTTTTTCAAGTAGCCGCAGAATCTTCTGTTTGGATCGAATCTCTTTCTCAATCTGTTGAGCTTCTCGTGAGCAGGTTTAGTCCAGAACGACGTTATTCTACTTTGGAAATCCGAGTCTCCTAGGTATGCACCCTCGCTGTATTTCTCCAAAACGGCAAATTGTCTGGAGAGCCAGTGAGAGATGTAGTCGTCTTCTCTCTTATCGTCAGTGACAGAGTAAACGGCCACGTAGTGTTCGGTTTGCATCGAGAGCGCCATATCCTCCAACTTCGTCAATGGATCCATGGAGAAATAAAGACAGAATGTCTTGTTGTTAGGAATAGTAGTGAAACATGGCTCAAGAACCTTTGCCACATCTACCCCAGATTTGAGATACACGTTATCGGCTCTGTAACGATGTCTCTCTGGGTTTGCAGCAGCTTGATCCGTGTACTCGTTGGCCAAAGACGTTTCAACACCATAGTTCTCCACCATGGCTCCAGATGGTCTCGTATCGTGGAACTTGCTCAACTGCCCCATGCACTGCTCCTTCGATTCTTTGAAAGCCACAACGTGGGTAATTGCAATTAATTCTCCATTGTCTGCCTGTTTGGTTACGCAAACAATCTCAGCGTCTTTGTCGGCCTTAGGGGAAGTGTCAACAGTCCATGTCATAACCTCTTTGAATTTCGAGATGGGGTAGACGTAGGTTGCAGAGTAGCAAACCTTGACTGGGTGTGTGTTCAATTCGAAGGTGACAACAACACCCGGAAACCCTGGACCGCTACCTCTGGCAATCCAGAAAAGATCTGGGTTCTCTTCTCGAGAGCATTTAACCAACCTTCCGTCGTGAGTAACAACATTGATTGACTGAATCAGCTCACATGCCCAGCCCCATCCTCTGCAACACCACCCCATACCACCTTGAAGCAAAAAGCCCCCAATGCCAACATCTGGACAGTGTCCGCCCGCGAAAAATCTGCCATGCTTTTCGGTCAAAAAACCGTTGAGAATCCGGCCGGTAACGGATGTGCTTGCAACAACTCTTTTTGTTTTTTCGTTGTATTCAATGAGCTTGAAGTCTCCCATGTCGATAAGAATGGCATCTTCACGAACACCCCAGGCCGCCCAACTGTGGCCTCCAGACTTGACCGAGACCCGAACATCCAAAACATTGGCAATTTTCACAGCATTGACGATGTCATTCTGGCCCTTCACCTTCACAACAGCCACGGGCAAACGATCTGGTCTTCTGTGATTGAAAACCCTGCGGTAGGCCACTTCCTGGAACCCACTCTCGTGGCTCCAAACAACGTCGAGTTCCTTGGACAATTGCTGAATTTGTTTGTTTTCTGAGATGATTTTTCTGGTATCGATAGTCATGATTAACTTTCGCGCCATGAGCCTTGTTGGCCATCTCGGAATATTTAAGCTCACGAGTGTGCGGATGTTGTGGGGAGAGTGGGGTATCCCCACACTCACAGCCCGCATTTATGCGGTCCTGCGAACTACCGGTGAATGAATCGCACGATTACGGAATATGGGGTAATTTTCACTTCCGTTTTACTATGGCAAATAAGGGCCTAGTGGTTTTTTTGTGTTTTGCCTTGCCACTGCCTTACTCCAGAAATTATTGACTAATGTCAAATTGCGGCCAGATGCTTCTTACGCTGCTACTCGTCACAGATTCCTGACTAATCAAATTGTGGGCGAATTCTACTTTTTATTAGGCTTACTCTAGACTCGTTAGTTTGGCCGATATACCTCATTCGTATTATTTTCTATCTCAAATCGCCACAGTGACAGACTTCAACACCAAGTACTCGTCCAAACCATACTTAGACCCTTCCCTACCAAAACCACTTTCCTTCACACCGCCAAATGGAAAGGCGCTATCAGAAACGGCGCCAGTGTTGACGCCAATCATACCAGCTTCAATGGCTTCGGCAACACGGTAAGCCTTGGAAACATCTTTGGTGAAAAAATAGGCAGCAAGTCCAACGTCTGCAGTGTTGGCGCTTGCAACAACATCTTTCTCGTCCTTGAACTTGATAATGGGCGCAACCGGACCAAAGGTTTCTTCCTTGGTGCAGATCATGTCGCTGGTAACTCCAACCATGACAGTAGGTTCGAAGTACGTTTCACCAAGGCTCTCAAGGGCTGATCCACCCAAAACAACCTTGGCCCCCTTTGATACTGCGTCCTGGACGTGGGCCTTGGACTTCTCAACGGCCGCCTTGTTGACAAGAGGTCCGTGGGTCGATTCTTTGTCCAAACCGTAGCCAACACAAAACTTCTTGACCTTTTCGACAAAAGTTTCGACAAACTTATCGTGGATGGCCTCATGGACAAAGATCCGGTTGGCACACACACACGTTTGCCCTGTGCATCTGTATTTGCTAACAATCAAGCCTTCGGCAGCCGATTCAATGTCTGCATCGTCAAAAACAATGTACGGAGCATTACCGCCAAGCTCGAGCGACAACTTCTTTAAAGTCAGGGAAGTTTGCTTCATCAACAACTTACCAACCCTGGTTGAGCCGGTGAACGAAAGCTTTTTGATTTGCCTGTTCTCACATAATTCTAAACCAACCAGCGGAGTATTCTCTAATGTACTCACAACGTTGAATATACCCTTCGGGACGCCGGCCTGTTCAGCCAAGTGAGCAAGAGCAAACGCAGTTAAGGGTGTTTCTTGGGCTGGCTTCAAAATCACCGGGCAGCCCGCAGCAATAGCAGCGCCAACCTTTCTGGTGACCATGGCCGCAGGAAAGTTCCAAGGTGTAATGAAAGCACAGACGCCGATTGGCTGCTTGACTGTGTAGGCTCTGTTGGCGGCATTTTGCACGGAAATTGTGTCACCGTAGATCCTTGGGGCTTCTTCGGCAAACCATTCCAAAAACGACGCAGCATAATTGACCTCGGCAAAACCATCTGGAAGAGACTTTCCGTTTTCCAAACAGATTAGCTTGACCAAGTCTTCCTTGTTTTCGACAAGCAACTGGTGCCATTTCTTTAAGATTGCAGAGCGTGCTCTTGGGGTCAAGGTTTTGAATCCAAAAAAAGCGTCGTTGGCAGCCTCCACGGCTTTTTTGACATGCGAAACATCAAGATCAGGAACAGTAGCTAGGATTTCTCCGTTTCCTGGATTTCTCACCTCAAAAGTCTTTGAAGACGTCACCCACTCACCGTTTATATAGGCTTTTGTCTTGAAAAGTTCTTGATTGTTCAACACGGAAGTCATGGTATTATTTTTATTTAGTTTAAAACAACTTTTTCGGGCTCAACGCATTGGCTGCGTTTTACCAAGCCTTATAGCCCTATGACCCCACATGCCGGCCGCCACCTTCCCCACCAAATAGACCGCATTTGAAATGCAAACTGCCCTCCGCCAGCCATAATAATGACTCTCCGCCTATATAACCGCCCCTTCATATTCTCGTGTGGAACAAACACTTTCAAACACCATGACTTTAGCTCCTCAAATTGTCCCTTTACTCATCGATGGTGAGGAATACAACTCCAATCCAGACAAAGTGTTTGACGTCACTTCCCCTTACAACCCGAATGAAGTGTTGTACAAGGCTCAGGGAGCTACTATTGACGAAATTAAGCAAATTTGTCTTTCTTCACAGCGTGCTTTCAAGGAATGGCGCCGTTTCAGTGCGGACGACAAAACTACTGTGTTTGATGGCGTTGTGGCCAAATTGAAGAGTCAAAAAGATAAATTCATTCACATGATGCGAAACATGGGTATATCCGAGCCTTTTGCTGCTTTCAATTTCAACACGACTTTCGAAATTCTCAAGGAGATCAAAACTCATCTCCACCGAGCAGAGGGCCTGTTACCAAAGGCTGGATGCAGAGTTATGGTGGTCAACGAGCCCATAGGCCCGGTTTTGAGTATCGTCCCCTGGAATGCACCAATGATTCTTTGTATCCGTGCTTTAGTAGGTCCTCTAGCTGCCGGCTGCAGTGTCATTTTGAAGACCTCTGAGCAATCCCCCATGGTTCATTACGAATTGGCCAAGCTTTTTAGTGACGCTGGTGCACCACGTGGCTTGTTAAACATTGTGCATCACAGCTCCCAGGATGCTGCTGCTGTCACAGCTGCTTTGATCGAGGCTCCTCAGGTTCGGAAAATAAACTTCACTGGCTCTACGGGTGTTGGCAAGATCATCGCTTCCACTGCTGCTAAGGTATTGAAACCTGCTTTGCTTGAATTGGGAGGTAAGTGTACTGCCATCGTGACTGAATCTGCTAACCTTCAAAAAGCTGCTGAGGCAATTTTGACAGGCGCCTGGTTGCACAATGGCCAGATTTGCATGAGCACAGAGCGTGCTTTTGTTGTTGATTCGGTGTACGATGAGTTCATGGATATTCTTTTGAAACTTGCACCCACGCTTGCTGGCCGCATGGGAGGTTTGCCTCAGAGGTCTGAGTTGCAAGCACAAAAAATAGAGGCTTTGATTGCAAACGCTATCGACAATGGCGCCACGTTGGAGTTTGGTGAATTGAAACGCCAAGATGCCTTTTTGTCTCCAGTTGTGTTGTCCAACGTGACTCCGGATCATGACGTATACGAATCGGAAACTTTTGGCCCGGTTGTGTACATTTCCCGTGTGGCTACAGAGGATGAGGCTGTGGAGAAATTGAATGCCAGCGAGTACGGACTTTCTAGCTCTGTGTGGTCCATGGATATTCTCGGGGCTATTGATCTTGCTGACAAAATCGAGTCCGGTGCCGTGCATATCAACGGCATGACAGTTCATGATGAGCCTACAATTCCACATGGAGGTTGCAAGTCCAGTGGCTACGGTCGATTTAATAGTGATTGGGGAATCAGAGAGTTTCAAAATCCAAAGACGATTAGCATTGAAAAATAGCAATATAGTTCCTCTTGCAAAACATGAAAAATATATAATGAGTAATGAATTAATAAGAGCGAGCATTAAATTTTCTTTTTTCCAAACTCCGACAAAAAGATCATAATTCAACATGTTTCTTCATCTCGCCCGCTTTGGCTTCCGGTGGAGTGCGTGCCCCACCACACCCGGATAATACTCCACATATTTAAAAAGGCCGGCCGGTTTGGAGGGAAAAAAAAAAGGCATAATCCCCATTGAGAACAAATAAAAAAAATTCGAGGTACTATGATCGACTTGAAATCTAAAATTGTCCTAATCACCGCCGGAAGTGCCGGTGTTGGAGCGCAAGCTGCTACAAAGTTCGCTGCCGAAGGGTCCAATATAACCCTCAATTACAACAGTTCCAAGGGCAAGGCTGCTGCTTTGGCAGAATCTTTGCAAGCCCAGTATAAAGTCCACGTCCATATTGTCCAGGCAGACGCTACAAGCGATGAGGGAATCAAGAAGTTGGTTGATTCGACTGTTGAGAAATTCGGACGTCTTGACGTTGTTGTTTCAAATGTGGGCTGGACCAAAGTCGTCAGCTACGATAATCTTGAGGCTCTAGACGACGAATTGTGGGATGGCTGCTTTGACGCCAACATCAAGTCCCACTTCAAGCTTTACCGTTACTGTAAGCCCTTTTTGGCCAACAATGAACAAGGCGGCACTTTTATTGTCACTGCGTCGGTTGCTGGAAGAATTGTTTATGGCTCCAGTATTCCTTATGCTGTCACCAAGGCTGGCTTGATCCACCTTGTGAGATTGTTGGCAAAGAGTCACGGTCCTCATGTGAGAATCCATGCGGTATGTCCCGGTTTGTTAATGACCGATTGGGGAAAGCAATTCCCAGAAGAGAAAATTAAGCAAACAGAGGAGATCTCCCCAATTGGTGTTTTGGCAGATGTGGAGGAAACTGCTCTTCACTATACATTTCTTGCCAAGTTGTCCACTTCTACAGGCTCTATTGTGGGCATCGATGCCGGAATCTCGTGCTAAAAGTACATGTTACGTATTTGGTCATTTAATTAGACACCCTGCTCAAAAAACGAAGAAATTTTGCGTCCTCAAGCACACTTTGTGAAGCCCCAGTGATCTTCTCGTAATCGTAGATGGAAAATACTGCCAGCAAACCGGAGATGAATGCCAATCTATACAGAAGCAAAGCGTGTGGCTGAAGTGTCAACGACGCGATCACCACTTCACGCAGCATGTTGATCCAAGCGTCCCGATTGGTGTGGATTATTTTCGAATTTGGGTCAAAAAAAGTTCTTGGGTTTCCCCTGTAAATGTAGGCAAGAAGTCCACTTACGAATCCAACGATTCTTAACTTTCTGGCCGTGAGAGGCAGCAAGGTCAGGAGGTACGTAGAGGCAATGAATGCTGAGGCTGGAACGCCTGTCAAAAAAGCAGAAAGCTTCACAGTCTCGCGAATTCTCTTCTTGACAAATGACGACGTTATGGGCTTTGGTGTGGCGTTCTCGTCACCAAACTGAATAATCGACTTCACTGCAATCATACCTGTGGCCACCTTGAGCAAAGAAATGCAGCACATTGGAAGGGCCTTCAATGCCAGCATAAGTACACTTGAACCCAAGACCACATTTTTTGTGTAGGAAGCCTGAAGAAGTTCAAGTAAATTGCTTTTGCCTAAACCTGCGCTCAACTTTTTCGAAACAAACGTGAAAAGCTGGGTTGGCAAGCCATGTGCTCTTTTGGGATGCAGAATAAGAAACAGGTATGTGAATGCTGAACAAATAGCAAAAAGTAGCCAGGACTTTCGTGACAACATTTGGAATACATCCTCGGCGCAAGACGTAGTCAGATCTGTGTGGTTCAGCGCAAGTTTGGTCACTTGCTTTTGCTCGAAAAGCTTATAGCCGTAGTCAATGCCAAAAAAACAATAGAACCACGATGCATTTGCCAATACGAAGCTATCTGGGAAGAACTGAACTGCAATAGCAGAAACCGTGGCGTTAAGAACCATGGACGAGGCAATACGACCCCGTGCAGTAGAATCATCACAGCACTTGCCAAGGAGGTACCGTAATGGCAGTTTCAACGAAACCAACATTGATAGAAACGCAGCAAAGCCATTCAACAGCTTGAAAGGAACACGAGGTGATCCAGGGAGTTTTGTGCGAAGAAACGGAATCCTTTTGACCGCTACTAAAAGCTTGTCGATTCCAACACCGATAGAAAGTAGAAAAGCATAGATTCTGATGACTTTCCGGAGTGATCTGACGAGGATAGCAGCTACATCGCTGGTGATGGAGGCATTCTCCTTCGACGGGCTGCTGGCATCGATTTCTTCTTCAATTGTCAGTTTTAGGAGGTTGGCCAATTGCACTCTCTCTGAAGGGCTAAGCACCAAGTCCAAGACGCGGTTTCTGAGAAACATGTTATAAAAGTGGCGCCTTAGAGGCGGGCCAAGTCCAATGACTGGTTTTATTCAACCCCCACCCCGGATGTCCGCATATCCGCTAGAAGCCGGGATGTGGGAAAGCTTCGCGGGGTCATGCATTTGTTTGTGGGTTAACGAGAGGTGTAATGCGGGCAGTAAACCGGCCTCGTATTTTCCGCATGACTGTGGGGTAATGCGTTTAAGTGGGGTTTTTTTCAGAATGTCATTTTTATTTTTTATACGTTACTAACAGGCCCAGAACCGCTCATAAACCGGCTCAGGCCCTGAGGGCATGGTGGAGGCGGTAAGCCCCGTACGAGAGCCCGGCGACGGTGGACACTCCAATAAAGCCTAAACTCAAGAAGAACCCTTGTTCAAAGAACCCAATGTTTCTCAGGTACTCGACTTTTAACTTGGGGAGTTTGGTTTTCTCGTACGAAACCTTCGATGTTAGTGCTTGGCCAATCGCATATGGTCTCATCTTTTTCTCGACGTGTACAACACGCTTCTTCTCAAATGTGCCCCGGTTAATGTCATCATAACAAGTGAGACGAATGCAATTGATGGACGCAGTCTTGACGTTGCTGGCAAACTTCAAGATGTACGTGCCGAATGGTTCGCTCCCGATGTAAGTGAAATGGTTAATCTTTTGCGTCTGAAGAATGGCAATTGCGGTTTCAGTCGTGCTCTTGGCAACGTAAACTGTATCATGACCAACATTGTTAGGAAAGCTAGCGAAGATGTCCTTGATCGGCTTCACCTTAACGTTGCTCTGGCTGAAAGCCTTGATGACTGCATCGTAGTTCTTCTCGTGTGCAAGAATGACTTCTGGTGATAACAAAATACGGCCGCGGCCTGTTTCTTTCCACTTTCTCAAGTGGGGCAATGCTCCATCAACGGAGGACTTGACGTCGAGCAAAGCAACCACATTGACACCTGTTGCTCTGCCGGCAACCCCGCCAACATCCTTTTTGGTGGAAACAACCACATCAAATCCTTGCTTTCCAAGCTCATTCACGTTTTTAGAGCAGTAAACGTAAAATTCTCGGTCAAGATATTTGGGGAAAAGCTGTGCAAGAAGAGCATCAACTTTAGGACTGTTATCAACAACAACAATAGCTGGAGTGCCCGCAGCGATAGCATGGATTAATGGAATCAACACAGATGCAAGAGGCTCGGCTAAATGGCCAACAATGAGTGAGTTGGACTCACCCCAAGTGTTCAAATCGACGTCGTTTGGAACAACTACTCTCTTGTAGTACTCGTTAAGCTTCAAGTACTCGTTCTTCATAATAAGCAAGGGTGCGAAGATGTTGATTTTTTCAATTGTGTCAGCATCAACCTTGACATCTAAATCGGCACGCAACGCAGAAAGGAGCTCGGTTTTGTTCTCGTTGATCAATCGGTTCAACTTCTGCAACTGGAAGAGACGATAACCAATGCGGATAGATCTTCCATCCTTGAAGTATTCCTGAAGCTGTTGTTTCTCTGACATCCTGTAGTGCTAAGTGTAAAGTTAAAAAAAAGCGGACTTAGAAAAGGATTGTGAAAAAATAAATCGGCCAGCGCTTTCAAGTTATATGGTCCGTATCCCCGCCACTTCCCGTAGCCGAAAATATTGGGGTATGTGCGTACCCCACATTTCCCGGCGCGGGTCCCGCTGCTCATATAAAGATGACGATCCGCCGAGTGTTTCGTCCCCACCAAACATGTCTTCAAATTCTAATAGCTCTGAAAAAGAGTTTCCCGTTCTTTTCGTCTCCCATGGTTCTACAATGATGCTTGGCGAGGAATCGGTCTGCAGCAAAGACTGGGAAGAACAGGGAAGGAATGCCGAAAGATGCGGCATCGAAGGTATCGTGATTTTGGGCGCCCATTGGGAAAAAATTGGAGAGGACCTAGTCCATGTTTCGGTGAAGGCCGAACCAGGTATGAATCCAATCTCTTGGGTTGCCAAGGAGAAGTACATTGACTACAAACTTAATGGCTCTCAAAAGTTGGGTCACAAGGTGGGAAAGTTGCTTCTGAATGGCGGTGTCAATGTCGTTTACGACAACACCGATGAGTGGATCCACGACTCGCTCATTCCAATCAAGTGGATGTTTCCTAAAAAGTGTCCTCCGGTGACTTTGCTCTCAGTAAATACCAAATATGACCCTGCCTTCCATGCAAGAATTGGGTCGTTGCTTTCTGGTTTGAGAAAGGAAAAGATCTTGTTGCTTGGTACTGGTGGTGCTGTGCACAATCTTTACAGAAACTACTGGCCACAAATCGTCACTCACAGAAACAACTTTGCTCAAGAAAAGCCTCCAGAACAATGGGCACTTGACTTCAGAAACATGTTCTACGATGTCATGTGCACCAACCCTGCTGCTGGAAAAGCGCTGATTCGGGAAGGCATTTTGAGACTAATGCACAATCCTAGATTCAGAGATGCCCACGCAACCGATGATCATTACATGTCTGCGTGTTACGTTGCCGGTGCCTCTCATCCTGATGAAGTCGGTAAATTGACGAGTGAGGTTTGGGAACTTCAAAATATGGGTAATTCTCAGTTCATCATTGGAAGCTGGCCTATTCCTGTTTGAGTTTTGCCTGGTGTAAGTAACTTGGGGATGGATATTTACGTAAGTTTATTTTCCTTAACAAAAAAATTGGTGTCGATTAGCTGTAGGCATGAGTTGGTGTTTATTTTTATTCCAAAGAAGTCTGAAAATGGAAGCTTTGAGTCTGAGCGTAGTGCAGGTACCTTTGTGTCCACCGTAAAGATAATAAACTTAAAACTACATAAGCTTATATTCACCCTCGTGAAAAAAAACTCTCAAAAATGTAGAATCCGTTCTGAACTAGCTTCGTCCCACCAAAGACTGATTTTTGGGACTCGGGATATCATTTTATAATGAGACTCATCTCAACGCGGCTACACACATATTTTATGGGACTCGCGACAACTTTCATATTTTCTACAAATGGGTAACAAAATTCGAAAACGAAACCATTCGCTTCTCAATTAAGGTAATATGTATGAGAAGCAAAATTCACAAACCAGGAACTTTAAAAACTGACATTTTCGCTACTTTAGGCTAAAAAAGCGTTACTAGGGCACAAGATGCACTCATAATCACACCTGGAGTATCACCGCGAAGGGCCCCACAAAAAGATATTTCCTCGATACCCAGCCACAAAGGTGAATTCTGCTTTGAATGACAAATTCAAACTCTCCAAATCCACTTATATACTGTAATGCTTCAGTATTGCTAGGCTATACAGGCCTTTGAAGGTTACCGGATCACATAGGGCGTGCAGAATTCTGCTGTGCGATCATTCTATGTTCATATAGTCTACGTATAGAGGCTACAGTATAATTATTGCGTGAAAAGAAGGACCTTGCAGGCTCCAAAACTTCGACGTGTTACGAAGCATGACAGAGTTCATCCCGTAAGCAAAGATTAAAAAGAACAAAAAGAACATGGATGTCACTATAGTTGATGAAGGGAAAAACGCTAGTGCTTTTTGCTAGCTTCGGTATTAGACTACCTGGGGTTACACACGGGATCCTCAATCCTATTGTATCATAGCGTTATCTTTAAAAAGAGGACTCCGAGCTATGTTCATATCTATGTTCCCAAAGTCCTTGCGAAGTAGGCAAAAGAATTGTATGGTGCTTTACAGTTTCCGAATTTGCATGCTCACTGTTCCGGATAAAGGTTGCTGTGAAAATATATTCTTCGGATGATCGAAAGAAAAACATCTAGTGCTCAATAGGAGAAAGCTTTTTACTGGTATACCTCTCGCCCCATTATCTTCACTCTGATGTTGTTGGAGAGGTGGCTTGACTGAGGAAGTACTCGCAATTAACTACGCCTTTAATTCGAAGTGTTTTTAATTAGATAAAATTAATCCGTGAAACAGTTGTCACTCTTGTATTTGATGAATATTCACTCAAAAGTACTTGGAGGGCAGAAGAAAAAGGCGAACAAAGCCCAAAAAATCCATAACACCTAAAACTACGTCGCAGCCAGATGGTTCAAGTCACTTGCAACGCGAGTAATTTAGAAGTGGTCCGGGGGTGTGATTATATTAGAGTGTAATTAGTCATTTCCTCGCAGTCATGAGGCGAATTTTATGGACAAACAGACGGCAAAAGGCAAGCAGGGTCTCGCTTTGGATGGAGGTCATTGCGCTCATGTCTCAAAACAAAGAACGGAGCTTTTGAATTCCTATTAGAAAAGCGAGATTTTGACAAAGTTGATATTGACGCTTGAAAGGGCTGCTTTCAAGGTGAATGGCATTCGAAAGAAGTTCTTGAGTAATGTGCAAATCAGAGTTGGTCTCCAAATAACTAGAAAAGTAGTAGAGATCTCTTAGCAGACACAAGGCATCTTTTGAAGCCGGCTCAAAGGAATTGGTTTTCCGTTTCGAGTGATTTGAACCTCTTTTGAGCTCAGGTTTGGATCTTTGGTGAGATTGACGATGCGTTTCGAGTAATCAAAAGTGATGGTGACGCGGTTGAGAAAGCTTTGGCCCAAAATGTACTTGCCATCCTCACCGCTGCGGAACATGAGCTCACATTTTCCCGAGCTACCGACTGTTCTGGTGAATTCCTTCAATTTGAAGGTAAAGGGGGTCTGAAGTTCGAAACTTATAGTCGCGTCCGGAAGTTGGCGACAAGGGAACTTCATGTTGTTGTAAATCAATTTGGGCGAGATGTAGGATGCAATAGCCTTGAAAATCGAGTGCGGGACATATTCGAATTCGGAAAATGGATTGATCTGGAACTTAGTGGTATTAAGTGGCAAATGTTTTTCTCCTATTATGATCAGGCCAATATGAACATAAGACCCAGAGTTTTCAGGCACGTGTTCGTCGTGGGACTCTTTGAACGTCTCGCTCTGGAACCCGGATCCAAAAATAATAATTGCTTCATCCTTTTGCCTGAGGGGTAAAATGGTGGTTTTAGCCACCGAGAGCAAGGGGTGCCTGAGGTAGTGCTCAACCACTTGGTTGATTCTCTGATTTGCAGAATTTAAAGCCAAGCCCACTGTAGTCTTGACTTTGTCGTCCTTTGTGATAGAGCTCTGGCGAGAGTTTATCGGAGATGATTTGCGGGAGGAAATCGGAGTCAATTTGGGATAGAGAACTGGAGAGCCGGGCCTCAGACGGAGCGCTTCTTCAAACAGATACGGACTGATGGTCAGCATCTGAAGAACATGGGTCGTTTGTCTCCATGGCATGTTGTTGTTGATGAAGCCATCTTTGTCGTAACTTGCCACCATCATTCCCGTGGAACCCGAGGTTTTGCCATCATTGGGAGAAGAGAAGATAAAGTCAACAACCCTTTGCGGAGTTCTACACATGCATTTGCCGGGAGCAGCAAGTACCCAGGAAAGTAGAGTGAGGAACAAAGCGACTGAAAACATATGATCTTTTCGAGTTGACCCCATACGCAGAGAAGGGCCGAAATATAAACCCAGCGGAGAGGGCTCCGTGACACACCGGCGCGGGCTTGCGAGCGGGCATTGAACCGCTATTGTGTGGGTAAGTGGTCATTGAAGAGTCGGAGCTTCAAAACGCCCCAAACGCTCCATGTGTTCAGGATACACCCCGTCTTGGCTCGGCAATAGTTCTTCCGCGGGCTGGAAGAGAGGATTGCATCAGAGTGTGTCATTGTGTTGAAGCATTGCCGCCAACTCTTCTGCCGGATAAGCCAGCCTTTCTCCGCACGGCAATATCGCGTCTTTTTAGAGATTTCCAAGACACTGCAGCGCTGGATCTGATAATGTGCCCGTGCAGTGGGATATCCATTAGTGGGCCACTTGCGGGTTTAATAGCGCCGAGAACTCGGGGCGGCGAGCACTCCGGCAACAAATAAAAATTGCTCGGCACGGGAGGCATGTTAACAATGGGATGGCGAAAAAACTACAAGGACAGCACTTGACCGCCGTGGAGCGGCCAACTTTAGCCTCAACGCTGCTAGAAGCATTGGGCAAATTGGAGCTCGAAGACCGCTGCTTGCCCCTGCCAATAGAGAGGCTACTGAAGAGGACCTGCTACCAAAAATACCCCCCAAAAAAAATAATACAAAATACTGCTAAAAAAGAAAAACTTAAAAGGCACTGTCAAACCTGCTGCTGCAAGAGCCAGCGCTGCCAGACAATGGGTGCCATTGATGCTGATTCGCGCAGGACGTCTCTGTGCTTCCGCCATTGCCACCGCCACTGCAGCAACAAAGCCCAAATTTCCAGCTGGCTCCCCTCTCAGCAAACAATAGCCGCCGGCCGTGTCCGTTTAACTCCGACTGATGTGCACTTTGCCCATGGCTGGGCCATCCAGCGCCCCAGAATCAGCCGCGCATCGCCGTACCTGCGCATCGCATCCACCGACTACACCATCGCCAACTTCCATGACGTCACAACAACAGGATCCCGTTTTTTTTTTCAGCGATGAAACGTTGGTGTCCTCAAAAATATTGCATAGCAGTCGCCCATACTTGCAAATAGTGTCCGGCTCACAGTCTACGCATGTTGTACACGTCTGCCAACGTATACTCAATAGCGCACCGCGCCCAGAGAATCGGAAATAATGGCCACATAGATCTTTCACACACCATCACCCTGTATGGCATATTCTCCAGAGTCCGATGAACATCGAACACCCTGCTGAAGTGGAGAAGTAGCGAAGCTTCGGTACAACTGTTATCCCACGGAGACTCGTTGCCATCGACGGACTGTTTGGTCACTCGTCAATGCAAAGCCGTTTGATAATGCTCGGCAAGAGGTCAGAAGTCATATTTGTTGACGACCTCAAGCCGACGCTGTACTTCCATGCTGATTACGTTTAACCTCCTTTGAAGTTGGAATCCAAGTCCAGTACACCTAAGCGAAGTACCAGTACACCCAAGAGAAATACCAGTACACTCTTGAGAGTTGTATGGGTGCGACTCTTTTCCAGATTCCCCGCTTGTCGGCTATCTGATAGACTAAATTCGGTACGAGACCAGTACACCCGAGAATTGCAATTTTAAAAACTGTTCATTAAACTATCCCACGCAAATATTCAATATGATTGGAGAACGAAAATGGAGTTAATACCGTCACTTTCCATAGCTCGGTGTTTTCCAAAACCATTGTTATTTTGGCAATGAGTGTGTTCGAATCTCACTTATGAAAACTTATGCTCCGAGAACGTCAAATGTATAAAACGGTGCAAATCCGAATGTGCTTGCCTGGTAGTCCACTGTGAAGAAAACACTCGAGAGAAAATTGTCCCCAAGCGAAAGATGAGCCGCAGAGCTCGGAATTATTAGGAGCCAGCATCTGCCAGGAACGTTTTCGTCTTCGGAGACTAACAATTCTCTTGGGATTAGCACCTCACGTCCCAAGATAAAAAGCCTCAAAGGTTTGTTGCCAAACTGACTACAATGGGCATAGTAGCGAGTTTGATCGGTTGTCTCAAGTCTCAATTTTCCAAAAAGTATCAGGAATATGGGTCTTGGAAATCGAGTTATCAGGGGTGTGATCTCAAATTCAAACGAGGTCAGAGTCGAGAATGTAATTCCATCGTATTGAAGATCAGAAACGAATACAACTAGCTTTGAGTCTATCAAAGAAGAACTTGTAAGTTCAAAATTGTGCGGACGACCTCCAAATTCAACTTTCCCGGTAAACCTATATGGATCTGGGGTAATTGAAAGAACAGGATTACTGATCAACCTCTCTTTATACCATCCACAAACTATATTGGTACAGACTCCAAAATATTCCGAGGGACTTAGGCCAATGATGGATAAAGGCAATGCATCAGAGACCAGAATCATATTGAGAGATAAATAATAAACTTGGCTTAAAGCATCTTTGAAAACAATAGTTTCTTTTCCACTCACATACTCATAAGGTCTAAACTTTGACAAGGTTGGAACCAGGTAGACATCACGACCTAAGACGATACCCAGATAACGAAATTGAATTAGAAGAGGTATGGTGTGTAATACTGACGTCTCGAATGTAGCATCAATAGAGAAGTTATCATGGCGTAAAGTGATGATTCTTTCTGGTGAGTTTCTCACAGCAGACGAAGAATTACTTGATCCTGTATGGATTTCTTCTACATCACCACTTCTTTTGATCTTCTGGAGTGTTTTCACCGATATTTTTCGAAACTCTTGCTCGCTTGCGCGATGAAAAGCTGAGATACTAACACTTAGTGCTAATTGGAAGAAGGCTCCAAGTTGAAGCAACATTTTTAGTTAAGATTCCATCCGAGAACCGAAATCAATTTTTAACCTCCCTCGCTTGCCAAGAAAAGTTTCGTAATATTGACATTCAGCGAACGTTTTCCATTTACAGTTTTTTCTTCAATCCTCAAAGCGCCATGGGCACTCGATCAGTTTTAGCTGTGTATACAGAAAACAATTGGAACTGGATGAAGGAATATGCGTTTGAAATTACTTCCAGCCCCTTAGTCTGCCTCAGTGTCAGTGATTTTCAAAATTTTTTTTCTTTTGTATAATCAATGAATCATTGATGCTCAAGACCCAAGTATGTAGAGTTTGACGTGTTGGACCCTTGAAGCCGTACTCCTTTGGCATTTCACTCCGCTCGAAAATTCAAAAATCTAATATTTTAAAACCATTGAGACGTCCCTGTTCTGAAAATTGCAATATAGCCATTGTTAGAAGCAAATAAATCAGTATTTTAGAATTGTGGTTCGAACAAGAGACTAGAAGAAAGCAGTGTTTTAATTATCCATAGCGTCAATTGAATTGACTTTTGACTGAGTAGAAGCATAAGAATTTTGAGGATTATTGAGATCCTTTAAAGGAACATCTTGGTCATTACAAAACATCAAGCAAGTAAATATTCCTCTATGATTCTTTCTTAAATGTGAAAAATTTGCATCACAGCACCAGAAAAATTATGAACATTGCAAGTTTGTAACACAGATTTAAGGGATATATCTCACATTTCAATGATTGGCTCCCGAATAGATCATTGTTATCACAACTGTCGAAAAACATCCGAAACTACCGTCTGATGGACTTCTCATCTACTAAATTTGTTATTAAAGATACTTCCATACGAGCCAATGCCGGTCTTCCGTCTTTACGTATTAAATTCAGGTTTTAGTAGATGTTGTATATGATACGCACATCGACATGAAAAAATTCATGGTTATTAGAGAAGGGCTTCATAAAAATTGTGTCAAATGCATGATTTCCTTCGCCAGCTGTATGAGCTCTTTCCATGCACGTTGAAATTACACAATATATGATTAACAATATTCCATTCACGACTGACACATGATTATGTCAGGTTCTCAAGTGGCTTCTTCAGAGGCGCCAAATAATGTGATCTGAGCCGTACATATTCTCAGAATCATGAAGTGGGCGACCATTGTTTTGATGAAAGTCTTATGAATTGTTTCTCTAAGATGACACTAGAAAGAAACTCTCTGCCGGATTACTGCCAGGAAGCATATGAAGCCAGTAACTTGCAATTTTCTCAAGGCTGACAAAAGGTTTTGCTAGAATATCCACCACACGTTCTTATGGGACTTACTTCAACGAGGCACCAAAAAATTGTTCACAAGGCCCATAAAAAGTACTTATCAGACTTCTCAACGTCCAATTCACGAACAAAATATCGAAAGACGTCCGGAAAGGAAAAAGTCATCTGTGTGCCAATTTCAAACAGGTCGCTCGAAAAAGGAACAAATTCTTGTTTCCCTCATCTGAGAATTAACACCTTGAGGGCGACTTCATTATTAATCAATTAAAAATTCGTCACATTAAATTCACTTTACTGAGTGCCGAACTAGATTATCCCTTTTGAAGTATCCTCCATGAGAGTTATTGACACCACGAAGTGGTTTATCATTTTTTCATACATCCAAGAATAAGTGGGATTTTGACCAATCAGTGTTGGAACCTCCCCGAAGTCCGAAGCATGTTAGAGAATGTTTTGAATTTTTATCAATGATGAAGGTATGAAAATCATAAAGCTCACAAGCACTGAAGTCACTAAATTTCATCAAATCTCGCACAGACCGAGTTGTTCTCAATGCAAACTTGGAAATCGTGGGCACACAATAATCTGATAACTAGCCACCATACCAGGAAAATCAAATGAAATAAAGATTGCGTGTCTTTGGTCTATACCTGATGTGAACCGAACAAAAATGGCAAATGCTTCATTTTTTGAATTTTTAGTTCTATTAGGGACTACAACTCCAGGAAGCCTTGGCATAGTTGCTTCTTCGGCATCGTCCCCTTCTGCAGTAGCACTTTATGGCAAATCTAGAGTTCTTTTGTCAATTATAAAAAGGTCACTTGAGAATTTTGAAAAATTGATATTTTTTAATTATTTGCAAAATAGCAGCACTAAAAATAGCGCCGTATTATAAGTCAGGAATCGAATCAACATGGTTGGCTAGAGATACCTTTCCAGGGAAAGCTTCTTTAAGTAATTCAAATTTTTTTTCACTGCTTGCTGGAGATTTTATATTTCCAACCTTCACAACCCAGTAATTGCAAACCTAAATGGCACAGGCAAAATAAAGGTGCTCGGATAGAGAGCAATTCATCTATATCATACGATGCATTACAGATGCTCGAATGAGGGAATAATATTCTAATTACATCTTATGTTTGCGCTAGCTTTTCATAGTGAATGCTTGGCAATGATAAGATATCCTCCCCTCCCCCTTTCCTCTCCTATATTTGGATTGTCTGATTTTTATTTTATTTTATTTTATTTTATTTTATTTTATTTTATTTTATTTTATTTTATTTTATTTTATTTTATTTTATTTTATTTTA